>JAIPRK010002413.1:0-20348 GCA_025469195.1 Chaitophorus viminalis | reverse complement strand
GCAATGATAGATATCATTGTATACGAATAACGATTCTGAACGGAGTTAATATGTTTGTCTAAAATGTGTATATAATAATATAGTATTTTATATTTAAATTGAAATATAATGCAATTTCGTAAAAATTTAAACCTCAAACAGTCATAAATTTTTTTCTTTTAAGTCTGGTAGAAATATTTTTATATATTTTTGAAGATTAGCTTATGGACAACTTAATGTTAAAGTTTTGAACCTTAAGTATAAACAGAAAAATTTTTATGAATTATCAACTATAAAATAACTTGCAAATTATCATGATTTTAACTTATTTTATACAAATTTGAAATTTATGGGCTTATAAAAAAAATTTGAGTGAAACGATCTCCGATATTTTTTAGTTACAATTAGTATAACTTATAATTAATCCTTTAATATATTTTCAGGAGTTTTCGGACAGCCAAATAAATTTTATAAATATTTTTTTAAAAAAAAAAACTTACAAAAATCGAAAATTTAAATTGTCTATAAATAAGTCAAAATATGTCAAAATACTTTGAAAACTTAAGTATGTATAGAGAACACCAATATAAAGATTTGGTGAAAATTTCAAGTTGTTATGGTTTTTATTTTTGTGTTAGAGCAAATTTCAAAAACCGATATCATTTGTCGTCTAGAATATTATACATTATATTATATTTTAAATGTAATTTTATGTAAATATTCGCTGTTCAAAAGCTTATAAAAAAAATAGTGCTTATGGATTTTAATAATATTTGAATGATAATAATAACTACTTCTGTGGAATCTTCTATTGAATTTTCCAGTATTTTGTATTAGTCAATTTTTTTTTATCACCGATTGTAAAAAAAAAAAATGTAAAAATTCGAATATTTAAAATGCCTATAAGTGGCTTAAAAATCAATATAATATTTTGAAAAGTATATAACATAGAGGAAATGCCTATTTTATGTCATAACATTTTTTCCTTTTGGTCCGGTAGAAATTTTTTTAAAGATTTTTTAAGAGTAGCTTATGGATAACCAAGTATTAAAATGTTGAACCTTAAGTATGATCAGAATATATTTTATGAATTTTTATCTACAAAATAACTTGCAAATTATCGTGATTTTGACATATTTTATACAAATTTGAGCTTTATGGGCTTATAAAAAAAAATTGAGTGAAACGATCTCCGATATTTTTTAGTGACGATAAGTTAAGCTTATTATAAACCTTGTATTAAATTTTCGAGAGTTTTCGATGGGATTTTTGACTTTTCCAAGTACCATCTACATTCACTTCCCTTTCAGAAAAGTTGCTGTTTAAGAAAATCGAATAATTTTTCCTACCTAAAATCGTGTCCTCAGACACAAAAAAAAAACACATCATTGTAAAATCAATAGATTCCATCATTCCGTTCAGAATCAAAAAGTTCTTATTGATATATGCAGGGCATCAATAATGTTGTACACAATGTTTTAAGATATGCTAATAATACAAAAATTTTTAATGAGGCTTATATTACTGAAAGATTTTTATCCACTTTAATTTTATTATTCAGATTATTTAAACGAAATTAAAATTTTTAGACTTACTATATAATAATATGTACTTAATGTACTAGGGATTATTTCATATTGAAATTTTTTTTTAAAGGAATGATGAACAAATTTCCTTCATTTATCCAAAACCATTATAATAATATATGATTGGACGTAGGTTGAACATTTTATTTAAAAATTATTACCTACATTATTAAAATTATCTTATTAATCTGCAGAGCACTCAATATGATCAATTTAGTTAAATATAACTTCTTCTAAGTAATAAGATCAAAGATTATTAGGTTTATAAGATGTACTACATAATATTATAGTTATTAAACTTATTTTGTAACATCTTTAACCAATTAATATATTTTTAATTAAATATAATACATAGAAATAATTAAATTAAAATATACGTATGTACAAGACGTATAGTATAGTATTATAGTAAATTATATAATTTGGTAATTTAAGTGTGGTGTTAACTGTTTAATATATTTATTTTATTTCACAGTTGTAAGCCTATAATAAGTATGTTTAGGGTTATAGAATGTATTAACGAGAAAAAAAACAATCTAAAACGTGTTATAGCACTAAAACAAAAATTAAAACCAAATGTTGTAAAGATGAAAAAATGTGAACAGGCGTCAATCACATAATATGGAATTACGAAGAATATGATTATTTTGTATGTGAATTTAATCATTTGCTACAAACCTACTATCACAATATTATTCACTATTTAGCAAAACTAAGTCATATTTAATACGTCTAATAATTCTGCTCTTTCGTACAATTCTTTCAATCCTTTTAATGCAATTGCTAGTGTAGATCCATATACGCGTATAGCACCAAGTGCCTATAACTCTATTCCGGTCTAATTGTCTGCAATTATTTTAATCGCAATAGCCCATACGCCATATGCATATTTTTTAAAAATAAATCTATTAGACTAAAAACTCCAAAGGGTACAATGTTATAAAAATAATAATGTACATCGTACGTCATTTTTAGAAACCAGGGATTACTAAATGATTAGCCCGCAGACGTATTTTAACCGGCCCGTACAGACAAGAAGGGAAAAACCAATAGTTTAAATATTTAACGCGTTCTAATTCGTATTGCTTATGAATTTCTTATTTTTACGCATGGCTAAATCTTACTGACGACAATAATTAACATAAAATGGGATAATGTTCAGTCGGTGTTACAATAAAATAATATGTTAAATAGATATGTGCTTTGATGGCCCGTGAGAATTATCCGCATTCTTTGTGTGGCCCTTGAAAAAAATTAATCGACAACCCCTGGTTGGTTCACATATCATAAGCATTTGATACAGCTTTTCGATATAGTATAAACGAAAACCGTAGGTATATATTAGGGTCAGCGACTAACTGACGGCAGTACATATGGATCGGTGCACAAATGAAGTTATTTCGGAACGTTTGTTTGATAGGCGCACCGTCGTCAACTAATACGCGATGTGGATAATTGTTTTGAAGATAATATGTTTAAGGGTGTACCTACGTACGTATTATTCGGAGCCAAAAAAAAAAAAACTAAATAAAAGCACTGGGCGTTTTTAAACGTCTACTCCCATATTCGATTTATTGTTGTTCCCGTTTCGGCACATTCAAAGTTATTCCGGGGAATCGATTAACGATTTTATGTTGGAAAAATGCGACCATCGTTTGTCTTTGTACTTGACGTTCTTTGTATTAGAGTTTTTCTCTAACGGGTAATCGACAAATGTGTCAAAATAACAGCTGTAAATAATTAAAAATTCGGTCGGTTGAAAATGCCAGCCGCTCGGCATAATAATAAACGAACGTATTATTTGTTTTGTTTTTTTTTATTTTGTTCTTATTAACACTCCCGAAGGAGAATATAAATATACATAATACTTTTTGTAGCCAACAGAAAGCAATTTTTTTCTAAAATGATGAATTTATGTTTTATAATTATTCGATCTGCACTCTGCATTAGACACTAACACGACGTTTGGTGTGCAATATACCAAAATACAACTGCAAAGTATGATTCAATTACTTAGGTATATTAAAAAAAAAAAAAAAAACTTACTCTACTCTTCTCACATTAAATATCGAATCTTCTAATATTATATTAATATATACTCAGTTTTGAATGTATAAATATTATAGGTATTCAAGTTTTTATAAAACATTATTGTAATGCAGCTTATACAGTTATTATATTATGTAATACGACTATTTCAGTAACCTTAACAAGAATTGTTTACATTTACGTATATTTGTAATATTCTCTTGATTTTTGAAATTTCATTTTTTCCAAATCATAAATGATATTATTCAAACATTTAAAATTGAAATTACTTGATTTATTTAAAGAAATATTGATGTTTTATAATAGAATTATTTAAATATTTTTAATGAAAAATAAATTTTTATTTTTGTTGTAAGAGAACTCCTAAAAAATGGCTAACAATTGTTTCTAAAATGCATTATTTGGTGTTTAAATTAAAACTTTGAACATTTTCAGTGATTGAATTATATAATATGTCTATATAACATAATGTAAAACTACGGAGTGAAATATATTATGTATAGAACTATTTAAACTATATATAGAACTTATTGCATTTTATGAATTTATTAAAAAATCAAAGTTATTTCAACTACATAGAAATAAAAATACATTAAAATATTCATGTACCTATGTATGAATGAATCGTAGTATACATTCATCACGGACTTTTAAAGAATATGCTAATTAGTTAACGAGTAGTTCATACGTTTTGAACCAAAAAAAATGCAACATTCTGTAAAATATCCAAGCAGTTATACGTATATAGGATATATATATAGTTCTCTAAAAGACATCTGCAAAATAATATATGTCTAGGAAAAAGGTCTTTAAAATGTAGTCCACTTCTTTTATACAAGGTTATCTAAATGTTGGATACTGGCTACTAAATGTAATTTATTTCATTGGAAGGATATACTTGTAGACGTGAAAATATTAAGAAGAGTTCTTTCGTTGATATATATATATATATTGTACACAATGGCGACTCCGGAATGACCATGTATAATATAATATAGGAAACTGTTGTGCATATAATACGGTGTGTGCATAGCAAAAGTGATTGTAATGATTGTTTGTTTGCTCGATCGATGGTTGAAAAGACAATCGAACATTTATCCGAACACTATACGACGTCGAAATCAAAACCAAAAAATGACTAACATGCACGAGTATTATAATACGACGCTACCTATATTATTTTGCTTTAAGGTTGAAAAGCTAAATATAAACTTCTAAGCAATAACGCTGTACGCATGTACACATAGGTATGTATACGTAATATATATATATATATATACAGATTATAACGTTATATATGTGTGTACCATGCACAATGTGAACTGTCGAAGACGCGTTAACTATAGTCATTGCCGACCGAACCGCATAAAAATGTTTTATACCCGTATCTACACGCGTACGAATCAAAGCTAATGGAACTTCTCGTTACTTTCAATGGGAGTCGAAAAAAATAAAATAAAATAAAAATTCAAAAACCCTTTTACATGCACGCGCGGTATATCAACTGGAAAATAACTATTCCGTAAAATACGACCAAATCCGGTCATTAAAGTGTACAATAAATTAATATAATGTCATTATACGCGAGCTTTGTACGACGTGTACTTTATACCGTCGTTTCGATACACATGATAATAACGTTATATATATATATATATATTATAGGTCAGGGCGAAACAATAAAATCCTGCGACAAGCCTCTACCCAGCCACTGCAGTCCCTTGCGCGCACGTGCTATTCGATTATTATTATTCCTCCTGATTCGATCTCTCCGCTGGCTGGATACAATATCTCAGCGCACGCGTACATAGGTATAATATTATGATATTATTATGCGTGTCGCTCTGAAACATATCGTATTTCGCGTTGTGGTACTAGAACCTGCATGAAATCCCCAAAAGTATGCAATACATTTGCGTATATAATGGTGACAATTTGTGATAATATCGGTTTAGATTTCCAATTAATATTATAACTTGCTGTGCACGCCCACGGTCACTATTGAAACAACGCAAATCGTCCTGTAGTGATCGACGTGCATGGACATCACCTCGGTACACTACATTTCTGTGTAATAACATACAAACGAAAACCAAAAGCACCTTACACTTTATTCGTAATTATAATTTTTTTTTTTGTTATATAAATTATTTATATAAGCAGTAAGCACTATCCATACTAACCTATTTATTGTTAGGATTTTTTATGGTGCATTTTTAACCAACTATTTGAAACATTTGTGTAAAATTTTCATAAAAAATATCTATATATCAATATGATATTACTTATAGCAATGATTATTGACCAAGGGGATGCGGTTGCATTACAAGTATATACTTTATTAATAATTATTGTGTTATATTTAACTTAAGATATTTGTGAATGAATTTGATCTTTAAAGTATTCAGAAATTACACATTTAAATACTGGCAGCTATAGCGCAGTCCTTAATGTTATCCAACATATATGTAATATGAACAAAATTTAAATAGTTGCATACTATAATATATATATATATATATATATATAACTTTATTGTATGATTATTTGAATATGATCGCGATGCAATATATGTAACACTGTGCGTTCAACCGGTAGTAAAATCTAGTAATAACTATACATTATACATTTTTATTTTTATTAATTTGATTTCATAGATGTCCTTTGGATTTTAGTGTCACATTTCATAGGAATTATTTCTCATCCATTCAAAAACTCCTTAACAATCGAATATTATAAAAATAATACATTTTTTTAATGATTTATAATTCTTAATTACTATATAATATAATTATTGAAAATGATTTCGCACATCCTAAAACTGTCATTATTATTTATTCAATTGATATTTTATACTTGAGTTATAATCATTACTAAAATAATATTACGACATGATAGATGGATGGCATATTGTATTGATAACGTCTGGAAGTAAATAATTAATTTTATAGTAAAATCCAAATTTTGAGTCAATCACAATAAAAATGTCAAAAACTGTATTATATCATTACGCTATTTCAAGGCTAAAAGACATCTACTAAACGCTAACAATAAAATGTACAACTTACAACCCATATAATTTATTCTTCTTCTAAATACGTTTCTGGCGTATATTAGTAAGTGGTCAAAGTTGCACGTCTATAAGCGTTTATAAATAACAAGCTATTATACATCATAAAATTATATTTACTGTAAACATATAGCATGTACTCTGAATGTTAGCAAACGGATTTTTTAACATAGTTTTTAAAATCTCTTTTAATTTCTTCTTAATATCCGAAAAAAAAAATAAAAACTTTTTACCACCAGAGTAATATACATAATATATATCCAAGTATAAGAACCGTATATGATTGTATTTTGACCTCTAAATAGACTTTTTGTGGTGGATTTTTTACCCAAAAAAGTGACCAAATGGAACAAAAATGTATTAAGTAAATTTAATCATTGCATTTTCTGGATTACTACCTCTGACTTTACTCGAAATTAAATCACCCAGTCGACAGAAATGTTGTGTTCCATGTACTTTAGAAAATATAAAATTACTTTTAAAACTAATTTAATTTCGTTACTTCCAAAACCAATCTTTGTCTTGCGAGGAATTTGAAATAAAATGCATTGACATTTTTAAAAAGCTCATACCCTTGTGGAAATATATAAATACGCTGCCCTCATGAATGCCATGTACATACGACTATAGACGTATGCCGCAGTGTTTTTCCGTGTCCGTGTTATCACTCAGTTCACAGGTAACGATCTCGCAGGTCAGGTTATCCTTTCTTGGCGGTGTTATTTTTGCGCGTCGTAGCGATGCCTTGGCGTTCATTGTGCTCGGGCAACGTGACGACGATATTGACCGCAGGAAACCGTGTGCCGGCCGGCCGCGATGCGATCACTATTATTGCTGCCGCCGTAGATACGGTTCTAATGGATTCCGTATACGGATATTATATTATTATTATGATATATTTTAACAATACCCGACGGCAGCGTATACCACACGACGATAACACGAGGCCATGCACCACCGTACACTATTGTAACTTAAGGATCAATATTTCGGTGGACTTTACGGAACACGTTCACGTGGCAGAACATTTCTTTCGCCAAAAAACTTTTTTCTCATTTTATTTTTTAAGCCGGGGCTTAAAAATAATAATAATGTGTTCGTTCGTTTGTACGGTAATACACGCACGTATATGGTTTTCTTTTCATTTTATCTACCTAGAACTTCCGGGATGATTACCATGTACGTCAGTGAACAACGGCTGAAAATTCGTATTATTATATATTTCTGATAAGTAGTCGTCCGCCACGTCGCGCGTTGTTCAATTCAATTTGTGTATAGAAATAAATTTAATCAACATAATCAAAACCATACGACATATGTTTACATTCATCTTTTTAACGGTTGTATGACGTATTTATATGTACTAAATATATATAGTTGCACTCTATTTTTTTATTTTTATGACGTTGGATATATTTTTTTTTTTCTATAGAAAAATAAAAACCACCGATACATTTGTACACTTCGTAGACATAGTCAGTCGAATTTATCGATTGATGCATTTCTTCGAAACTTTTTCAACTCAATAATGCTTAAAATACTTGAGTATCGCATGGGTATGAGGTACCTATTTATTCATATGCAATTTATGTCTGTCACGAATGCTTGACAACTCTCAACAGCTAGCTTACTTTTATGTATTCTCTTAATATTTTACATTCACATAGTGATCGATTGCGATGAAACAAAAATGTTACAAATGGTACCTACATATGTTTTTGTTTAATCTCTATGTATACTATATCTCAATTTCTGTAAACGGATATTTGAATGAGAAGCTCTTGGTTTTATGTTAAAGCGAGTTTTCCTTGTCTAAAATTAGATTGCAAGATATTCTTAAATCTTCCCAACTGTATTGGTAAATAGCTCTTCAATTCGTAAACTACTGTAAAATATAATTTTTTTATAATGTAGTAATAATAATAATGTAGTTATTATCATTGAAGAAAATTTGTTAAATTTTGAAATACTTGCTACGTCGTAAATTATTATACTCTGACTATAATCATTTTTAAAATTTGTAACATCAATCTTAAGCCGACTATCAAGTTAATCGTAACGATCAAATTGTTAGAGTTTACCGTTGCGTGTAAACAGGACATTGTACCGACGTATTGAAATTGGATTGGATGATCAATGCCGACCGGTAATAATTTTTACGAATCGTAACGATAAGTTCAGACACGATTTATCAAATGATGTAAATAGCTCTTTAGGTTTTTATAAACATTGGCCTAATTGAAATAATGCTCAACATTTATAGTATATATGATAGTTAGTTATCTAAATATCCTATTACCTTTATTATCTTATTACTGTTATATTGTAAGTTATTTTTGGTACCTACATCATTTTTTTTATTTTCTGCGATTTTAGTCAGTACTCAAAAGTAAAATTGCTGTATATTAAATTCTCTGAACACTCGTCGTGTAACTGCAAATGTCTATGATAATTGAAAAATCAACACAAATCAGTTATACTTAACACGTTTTCACCGTAGAAACGCGATGGCCTCGGGCAAAGGTTATTTTGTACGTTCAGAAAAATCGAATTTTGAGCCGTTGAAAATTGTAATGATCTTGTGTAATAAAATATTATATTATGTGACAAGTAACTATGGACAACACGTATTCGAAATGTTTGAACAAATTTTCCATTTGTCACGAGTGTTTTAGTTGTACATTTTATCGGAATACAAATAAAGAGAGGACGGCAATTTATATTATCATTATATTATACCTGTATAAAGAAAATTCGACAGATCGTGCATTCGCAGTTGGTGTGTATATAGGTATCGGTGTGTACGCACATATAACTTATAGCGAATACCGGAGTGGTGGAGTGAATAGCATTTTAATGCGTACTGTAGTCGTTAGTAATATACTTTTATACGAAACGAATTTAAAGGGAGAGAAAAATATGTATTTTTCTGATTTTCTCGCGTGCGTGCGTGGTTCGTACGTGCGAAAACGTCAATACGGTCGTCGTCGACGTCACCGGAACTTGTATTCAAAATATTAAACTAATATAAAATGAAATAAATATGTACCTACATATGCATACTACCTATATTTATGCTACGTAAGTGGTGCGAAGAAAAAGTTATTTGCTAAAAGCAGTTATAATTTAAACGGTGTGTGTATAGTGTGGAGTGCTGCGGTCTTGGGCGTAAACTTTCATTATGCCTTAAGAGCAGCCTATTCATATATAAGTTTAATAATGTAATATATTTATATGTTTAAATATTATGTGTTACGTATAGTATGCATTACGTATAAAGTTGTACGTGATCATTTGTCACTGGAAATGTTCGCTTGTACGCACATATACATATAGGTACAGAACCGAACAGTTCGAACGGTTGTAATAATCTCGGTCACAAATAAATAACTGTATTATCTCATTAAGGATTTCGTTTGTAGTTTATTCAAAGAATAATAATCGTGACACGACCTGCTATACAGGGACCACCTCACATCTACTCCCTCCATACACACACACACACACACACACATACTCGTATATATATATAGCCACGTATACCCTGTCCTGATTAAGGTGAACCGCACCTTATCCTGTCTTGAATATTTTCCTTCTTTTTTTTGTTTTCTCTGCCACTATTTTATTTTTTTCACCATCCATATCTTTTTTCTTTCCTCCATTCCTGCTTTTAGTTTATTTAAAGACTTTCACCGAGAACATAAAGGACATACGCATCCGACGTGATAAAATTTTTAATAATTTTCAGGTCTAGCGAGTTTTTTTTTCGTTATTGAAATTAATCAGAGACGTATATGTGTATTTAGAACAAAACTACTGAACACGTATCAGACACATATAACTTCACAATATGCGTACTACACCTTGATGTGTATGTAGACACATAGCCTCACATACGTAATACACAAACTCATACATACACGTGTGTATACATATGTGTATATAATATACACTCAAATATATATACATATATATTTCATATATACATAACAAACTCTTTCATTCTCTCACAAACACACACACTCACATACTTGTCTATACAAGAAGATTCACTGTTTCATGGAAATTTAACGCACCAGTCTCATTAAACTAATGATTGCGTTGTTTGGGCTATGATGGAAATGAAAACACGATTTTCACACTGAGCTTAGCAGTAGTGTATCTGTCTGTATTATGCGTTTGTACAATGCACGATAAAAAGTGAAAAAGGAATAAAATAATTTTGTAAAGTGTACCTATAGTTTATTTCAAATCATTAAAAAAAGAACGGATGAGCCTCACTTTGCTGTACAGTTGCGGGTGGAGTGCACCTCGTTTATAGGATAGGTCATTATTGCAACGGATTTGTTAAATTTGAATGCAATGATAGATATACAAATAACGATTCTAAACGGAGTTAATATGTTTGTCTAAAATGTATATATAATAAAATAGTATTTTATATTTAAATTGAATTATAATGCAGTTTTGTAAAAATTTAAATTTCAAACAGTCATAACATTTTTTCTTTTAAGTCCAATAGAAGTATTTTTATATATTTTTGAAGATTAGCTTATGGACAACCTAGTATTAAAATTTTGAACCTTAAGTATAAACAGAAAAATTTTTATGAATTTTCAACTACAAAATAACTTGCAAATTATCGCGATTTTAACATATTTTATACAAATTTAAACTTTATGGGCTTATGAAAAAAATTTGAGTGAAACCATCTCCGATATTTTTTAGTCACGATTAGTTTAACTTAATATATACCTTGTGTTAAATTATTAAGAGTTTTCGGTCATCCAATTAAATTTTATGGATGTTAAAAAAAAATTTTTTTTACATAAATCGAAAATTTAAATTGTCTATAAATAAGTCACAATATGTCAAAATATTTGAAAACCTTACTATGTATAGAGAACGCCAATATAAAAATTTGGTGAAAATTTCAAGTTGTTGCGGTTTTTTGTTTTTGAGTTATAGCATTTAAATAAAAATAAAATTTCTAAAATTTAAAATTTCTCGTTTTTTTGTAATTTTTTTATCGTTTTTTTCGATTTTTTTAAAAAGTATTGAAAAATTTGGACTTTTGATTTGCCCAAGTATCATCTACATTCACTTTCCTTTCAGAAAAATTGCTGTTCAAGAAAATCGAAGCATTTTTACTGTAAAAAATCGTGACCTCAGACACACAAAAAAAAAAAAACACATCATTGATCACATCAATAGATTCCATCATTCCATTCAGAATCTAAAATAATTAATAACAATGCACGTACATTAACTGCTCTCGGTTCTCTCTTCTGTTTCGTTTGAGACAAAACGTTTCAATAATTTTTATGATTGTTTACGATATATTTATGCGTGAAAATGTTTTACTATTGTAATATATTATTTGTGATCTCATTTTATGATTTCGGATTTATTATGAGAAAAACTGACAAAAATAATTAATACCTAATAAATATAATTTCATATTTATTTTTATCTTTTTTTAATATTTGATATATATATATATATATATATATATATACACGGATACTTTGCTAATTCTCTTAATAGCAAATTAAATTTTAACCTAATTGTATGTAAAAATATCATGTATATTCAAAATGATTCTTACAAATGTATTAAATTTTAAGTAAATGTACTCATATTTGTTCATAATTTATAATTTACGTCTACGAAATTTTGAGCTTTATGAATTCGCAATATCTAATCGCCAGATATCGACATATCTAATTACAAAATGTGAATTTCTTTTAATAAATTTTGAATGTTAAAAATTCATAAGTAGGTGCAGAAGTTGTTATAATATATCGTCCCTTAATGGTTAAAAAAATATCGGTTTTAGTAATATTAATTATAGTTATTATTCTGAAATCTTTGGCAAGCTTGATGATGACTGTTAAAAATAGATAATAGATAATAGATGATAGATGAGTTGTAAAAATCTTCAGCCAAATAATTCATACTTTTATTATTGTTAATATTATCTATTAAAATATATTAAGAATAAAATCCAAAAACAAGGATTGAAAAATTTGCGTACGGGAAATGGTGACAAAAACATATTACAATTGAAGATGAACATCCCATATAGTTAAGGTTCTAACGTATAAATATCGATACATGCCGAACAAAATGATCTCTTCAAACCGTGCAGATAACGCTACAAGACACAGATAAATGATGACTATTAACTGTGCCGTATCAATAGCAAAAAGACTGCACTCCGAAACAGACGTCGATATCTAACAGAAACAAATAAGACATATTGTATAGTAAATTAGTCGGATATTTTATTTATTATTTCTCTAAATGCGAGTGTCAAGTTACGAACATGTGAAGAAAAAATAGTATATATAAAAAAAAAAAAAAAACATATTACACTGATAAGATTGATTCAATCTTTATGTTTGATATATTATTCACTCTGAAAAACGTCTGAACAACCACAAGTATAAAATGTAGTGCGCTTCTGATAAAGGTATACGGTTTCGAACTAAATATAGATAATCATGAAAATCGAACTGCCGCGAAATACGACCAAAGTGTAAACCAGCTGCCAACTTTTCGGCCATATACTATACGCGCAGAACTTTTTCAAACGAGGGTCGAAATGTGTCAAATGTGGCGAAAGTCACACGGTAAACTGAAAAGGCTATCGTATGTTTATAAACTCACAAAAGCAAAAGCCGATAAAAAAAAATATATATATATATAAAAAAAATCAAACGCTATACAATAGTCTAGACGAAAACCATCGAAGATTGTATCATTGAAACATTTAGATGGTGTATCAGGTTTTACGCAAAATATATTATAAATATAAAAAAAATGTATTATTAGGTTTTTGGTAAAAAAAAAAAAAACGTGTAGCCATGGCATGTGATTCGTACAGTTACTCTGAAAATACCGCTTTTAAGGATATCTCAGAGCCGATATAAGACTTCAGTACAAAATAAAATGTCTTCCCGGAAAAAAATATTCAACTCACAAATTTCTTAAATCCTTAGATTTTAGATTTTTTTTTTTTTTATTTGAAAGAGAAAGACTTTATACTAGTTGCATAGGACATTGGTATTTTAGGTTTATATGTGTCAGTAAACATTTTAATATGCTTCCAAATGTTATTATTTTTAAAAAATATCTTTTCCAGCATTATGTAAAATTTTATGATAAATTTATGCCCGACACAATCTGTAAAAAATTCTGAATTTTTTTTATTTTAAAACAGTGTGAACATTATTGATTTACTTACGTATGTCACATTAACACAAAAACGGATATATTATGCATTGGAGCAACGAGCTCGTGGTTAGTACAGGTATCATCATTCATTTTATTATACAATTTATCGTACGTAATACGTTACACTAAGTTGTGAAATATGTGCTTCATAGAGATATATTAATTAAGGTGGTTTCAGATGAAATTAATTTTGGAAGTTCAAAAAGGAAATATGTATAATGCGTAACTTGTGCACCTAAAACTATTCTCATTAGTCATTATACTCTCTAATATATATGGCCTATATCACTGAAGATTATATATAATAATGTATAATATACAGCCACATATTGTTTGGAAACTATAACGAGTAAGAAATAAATTATCGGATACGTTGTTATCGGGTACACAATTTAAATATACGTATCTTATGTATTATGTACTGTTTCAGAAGGTACCTATGCGATTTTATAATATTTCTAAATTAGTAATGAAAGGCTTACTGTAATATTGTTTAGTGTAAATAAACATCGCATTACATTGAGATAATAATATGACATCACTATCTTATGTTTCTACTTATTTGCATAATATTTGGTTATTATTGTCTGTACCACAGCTATGTACTGATATTAAAAGGACGCCACAGTAACCGCATGCATTGTTTTCGTACAACACACCAAATATATGTCCAGTAGAATTAATTTTGTATTGTTAGCTTTAATATTAGACTATAATCTAACTTATTGTCGAACTTAGTTGTACGAGTATAATATCATCTGTGTATTTTCGTAGGTTTTTTACAATATTTTAATTTTTAAGTGGGTTATAAGGTTTTTTAAATTATAACATTTTACAAAGTCATATTTCGCTTAAAAACTCATGCACCTTTCGAGTTCAATAATATACATCAGTCTAGTCTAATATTAAAACTAAGAACACAAAATTGGTTTTACTGAACGCAAATTTACTTTGTTGTACGTTTGTAAAATGAAGATAACACATGCGGGTTCTGTATTGTCCTCTTAAGAAACTGGGGTTGGTTATTGCTTAGTAAACTTTACTAAGTACAAAGACATTAAAATGTCAATCGATAACTTATAGTGTGTGTGTGTGTTGGTGACAGAATATACATACTTATAATAAAATTATATACAAACAGTGTGTATCTGATAAATGGATTTAAACAGATTTATATTAATCTGGTATTTAGCAATAATGAAGTTTTCAAAACAAACAATTATATAAAGCGATACTGCTGATACCGATCACTAAAAACAGTCGGGTTATACTGTAGTACTAAATATTAATAGTTTCTATAGAACTCAAAAACTTTTTATGAAACCTAATCGAGTAAATGGATTAATGTATTTTAAGTACATTGTATTATTTAAATGTAATCACAAAACTATGTATACTTCATAAAATAATTATTAATAATTATATATATATTATACTATTATTACAATAAACACAATACCAGTGACAAATATTTTAAATTATTTAAAAATTATATTGACTATCCGTGCGTTGTGAAATGATTGAGTTTAATAACATTATTTTTATCTCTTCAATTTTAATGCAATAGAACAAAACGCAAGGCTTATACTGCTTATAGTATTGCTAATTATTTAATTCTATTGAATATGTGGTAACTAAATATGGTCACTAAATTATTTATTTGTATAAAATATAATATATATATATATATATATATATATATATATATATATAATGTGAAATATTTAATGGCGTTCAATTAAAACTATGAATAGTAAGTTACGTATTCGCGATACTATGAATAAATGTGCGGGTGATTTTACGCTCAAATGAAAATTGAATACGCAAAACATTTTTTTCCCATTTTTCCATAGTACACAATATTGAATATATTATTATTTCCTTTCTCCATCAAATCTATAATTTCCATGGATTAAGGTAGGATTAAGGAGAGGAAAGGTTGATTGACCAATTATTGTTGATCATATATTCACATATTAAAATATTATATTAACAATTTCATTTTGTAAAAATGTAAATACCAGGTCAGAATAAAAAAAAAAAAATCAAATATAAATTTAGGCATTATGCAAGTATATATATTATGATTGAATATTTATTTCAATTCTTCACAACTAAAGTTTCTGTTGTAGACATGGAAAAATTTTGGGTCTAGTAAAAAGAAAATAAGGAAAACGTCAAAAATAAATCAATCAGTTGAAACTGCAGAGTATGAGTATACACGTATACTTTTTCAACAGTTTTACTATATAATATTACTATATTAATATTACTATCTGTTCAAATTTCCTCACGAAACCAGCATTTTTTCTGCTGAAAGTCAAGCCATCCAAAATGCAATCTCACACGCGACGTCCTTAGTGCCTGAAGAAATACTTATAATTAGTGACTCTCTTAGTGCACTCCTAGCCCTCGAAAATCCTTACCCTAAAAATGAAATAATTCAATCCGTCCAAGAAAAGTTATCAAACACAACAAAAAAAATCGAATTTCTATGGGTCCCCTCCCACACTGGCATAAGTGACAACAAACTAGCTGATAAGGCAGCCAACGAAGTAATATCACCCAGCTCGGTACTAATAAATAAAATAACATTTCAAGACGCACTCTCAAAAATAAATAATCTAACTAAAAGTCACTGGCAAGACTCGTGGGAGAAGACTCCAAACACAAATAAACTAAAAGAAATTAAACCATCAATCGACCCATGGAAAACTCCCCCATCCTCATCCAGGCACGAAGAAGTAGTTACCACAAAAACCAGGATTGGACACTATCGCCTAACACATCTGCACCTCATAACAAAAGAAGACAGCCCGACCTGCGAACTCTGTGACAAAGCGCTGACAATCAAACACATCACATTAGAATGCCCCAAGTTCACCAACTCCAGACAAATCCTCGGGAACCCATTAACAATGCAACAAGCACTTGGCGAAGATAACTCCAAAAAGATATACAATTTTTTCAAAAACATAGGCTTAGCAAAATTAATTTAGAAAAATAATTGAATGTACATATATTCTACAAATTCCCTCTATTGTTAAACATAATGTGTCCCCATAGCTTTAAGATCAATACTCTATGACTACTATTTTGTATTTTGTATTTACTACAGGCAAATAACCTCAGGAGTTGAAGCCTTATTAAAAAAAAAAAAAATATTACTATCGGCTTCGATGTTTGTGCGTTGATTTCGAGACTGTTATAATATTATCTGTCAGCTGAGAATGTTGAGTGATGTATTATTTTCTTATATAAAATGTTAAATAGTTGAAATAACTCTGTTACCCCGCTATTAAAAAGTAATAATACGAATACGCTGTGTATAAAGTATAGTCTAGCCAGAGGTCAAAACAGAGGTCTATTCAAAATAGAGGCTTACTCTACATGCAAAGAATTTGGGGTCTTCATAATATACTTGTTTTTGTTATTATTTCCGATTTTCATTACTCTTGTGACCAACATCGTGAGTGGACTGTGAAAAATTAACAATCTGATTATGTATACATACAATATTAAGACAAAAATAATGCAAAATAATGAATTAATCCTTTAGTTTGGTTACTCACACACTGACGACATACGAACCCGGACCACCCCAAAACATATATTATTACCGTCGTTAAAAACTGAATTTAATTATGTCGTGTTTACATATTATACTACTAAAGTGGTCAACCGCGGCGGGTGTTTATTCAATTTGAAGTCTCGGGAAAATTCAAATATTATTTTATTTGCATAGTCACTATAGTGCTATTCTTGGTGAACACAAGTTTTGTTGTTACAAGCCAGTCATCATAATCCGTCAGTATAGATGGTTTTTTTACAATAATAATTTGTTTTTATCAACACATATTTTTCTAATATTATGAAAAAAGTTCAAAATTTGAATATAACCGAGATTTATCAGATGAGGTACACAATAATTTAAGGATTGGTAATTATACTCACTAAGTTGTATTTGAATATATTAATTAATATTATTAAACAATTAATTTAATCATTTTATTATGCATAGGTACCATTTGTTTGAACAAAAAGTACATGTTTATGTATCACGTTTAAGCATTTCATTAAATAGTATTAGGTTTATATTTATAATTCATACTTATTAATACCTCTGATCAGTTTAATTTTAAATTCGTTAAACGCATTACGTTAAACCGAAAAAAATAAAATACTCTTAGAGTGAAAATACTTGATCGATTGATATTTCTCTAGAAGTCATTAACTTTTTAGAGAACCCAGTTGCATAACCAACTACCCTTATTTATTATTTATTTCCATTTGAATTATGAAATTTTAATTTTCAAATGTTAATAATCTGCAGGTTATATCATTTTATATTCCGAATCACAATATTCTTTTGATAATCCGGATGTATAAATATTGAGCTCTTATAATATTTGTTTTTATGAGTATTTAAATTTAACGAAAAGCGGAGTGATGAAAATATCCCAGGGGTAATTCCGTCTCACAATTTCTTATTTTTAAATTTGAAATGCTTATCTATAACAAGCTATATAAGTTCAATGTATATATTATGTATAAATATTAAAATGAATATTCTGCTTTGGTAGGTAAATAAGTACCAAAAAATCTAAAAAATATCAATAACAGAAAACGTTGTACGTGGGAAAAAAATAAATAGGTAGTATTAGATAATGTTATACTTTAGTTAAAATTACAATGTTAAAAAAAAGACTATCGGAGAGAAGTGTTCTGCTTTAAAACTCTTTCCCCATAAAGTAGTCGTCGTTATTTTTAAATAATGTTTATTGTGTTTTTTGAATATCTACTATTTATTTTCTCGTATACTTTATTCTTATTACGTATTTTGGTTTACGGATTCTAGTCTGCACGCGAGAAAAAAAAACGAATCTACTCCACAATCACAAAACTCGTGCAAATCCGCCCAGTGTTATATACCCCCTAGATTGTCTCGAGGATAAAAATGTAAAATATAAAATAATATTATTTTCAAACAAAATAGGTTTTTGAAAAAATGGATTTTTTTTTTCTTTTTCCGTACGCTGTTAGTGGTTTATTTTGCATTCAGATATTTAAATAACAAATTCATATTTTAATAAATTTATGACTGAATTCACCAACGTAAAATCAACCGAACGACAACGTATTTATTTCTGCGCAGAGTATAATGGCGTATACCTCTCGGTAGGTATGGTATGTGCAAAAAGCAACCCCTTTGTAGGGGTGCGAGCGGTAAGACTCGTATTATTCGACCAGACGATAATCTAACATTTTCCCTTGAAGTGCGTAAACACCGCACATAGCCGGGCTGACGAGAGACGACGTATATCCGTGAAAAGCAATGCGTGGCATTACATAATAATATAAATGATGGAGGAGGAAAAAAAAAAGATTAAAAAAAATAATAAAAATAATGTCTTAACACCGGTGGACACGGACAATGGACGAGTAGCTAGTGAAATACGGGATTCGACACAATACCGATTTTATTTCCCCGTACCTATATTCGACGCTATATAATATATATATATACAATTTTATATAAAAGCCAGTATGTGGTGCGTGTATGATTCGTGTATTTGCGCAACGTGTATAAATACCTTTCAAATCAGAACATAGTAATCCCCAGAACCTCACATCCTCTGGTTCGCCCACTGCGCTCACCCACGCTCACCCATACCGTTAACACTCACTAGTTGATTGGGGGAGGGGGATAACTCGTGATCGTACACTACATCTATATATATATATACGTATAATCATTCGGCCGTGTTACATCCGGCGCGGTTAAGGGTATTCGGAAAACTCGCGGGTTTTATTTGTTGTGCGAAATATTGACTTGCCTGGCGGGAGGAAATTAAAATTTATTTAACTTCCTGCCGGCACACAACGGAATCGCCGCACAGCAAATAGACTCGGCAATATTGTTGTGCCGACGGTATATCATTATTATTATGCGTATAATTTACAGCGTAATAATGTAATATGTATATATATATATATTTATGTGTATGGTTTGTCGGGAATAAAATGCGGAGGGAAATAATTGTATACGTATATTTATTATGTATCACACGTCGTCGCAGTCTCCGTGTATTATACGATATATATACCTACGCACACTGCATTACACTTATATGAGAACCAATTCTCGTTTTGTTTTATACTCGGACCTTTAATTGGCTTGTCGCGATAGGCTTATTCTTTATCACCCACAGTCCACACTCACACGTATGCATATATATATATATATATATATATATATATATATATATATATATATAACAATAAGTACACGCACAAGCATTATGCGTGCATATAGTGCCGTAATATGTATTACTTATAGTGCACTATTATACTCCTGTGGTGTACACACGCGCGTAATATATTATACATGTATGTATACGGTTCGTGTGTTGCGCGATGGATAT
>JAIPRK010002412.1:0-20348 GCA_025469195.1 Chaitophorus viminalis | reverse complement strand
AATTTGGAAACCACTGGAAAGCTCAAAAAAAAAATCTTAATTTATAAGGTAACACGAATTGCGTCCGGGACGCAATTCGTTCAAAAAGGTTCGTCTACCTGTTTTGGTACGCAATTCGTGTGCACCGATTTTGCTCATACGTGTTATACTAGGTAATCTGAATCATATTATATAATGTTCTGTGGGTCCGGGGAAACGAACTTCGTCACTTCTGTCATTTTTATCACCGGTCATTAATATTATTGTCTTGTTCGACGACCCAATAAATTGAAACAGTCGAATTTCATTATTTTGGATCAACAACTTCAGCTACACAAACTCAATCCATACAATAAAATTATGCATAGGATAAAAATATCTATATCTTTCTGTTTTTATCATTATTATATACAATGTATACCTATGATCTGTATATTTTTCTTCATTTTGATTAATTCATTTCAATAAAATTATGATTTTGAAATAAAGTACTTCCTCTAAAATAAGATTTGTTTTATTATTATTATTCGTGGTTTTTAAATAAAATCCTCATCGAACATTAATTAAACAATAGCTTGTGGTTTGAAGTAAAATCTATTTTATTAGTATGGATTAGATGTGGGTATTGTTTATTAGTTATTAGTGTGATTACCACCAATTGGCGATTAATAATTGATTAATTATAAGTACACTAAAATCGGTAATACACAATTTACCATCACACTTATAAATAGGCGCATTAATGAAATGGCATTTTCTTCGAACCATGAACCGATATTTTAATAATTTTAAATTAAGATTGTATTTAAAAGATAGAAACCATAAATAAAACCAACAAAAATAATAATTTTGTAAGAAGTGTTTTATACAAATTATTTTATATATAAAACCATACAAACAACTTATCTATACATCAAACAAACTGATTAAACATTGTCCAAATACTTTTTAATAATTTTAGACATGAGAAATATAGTAATATAATTAAACTACGATCATGCAAGTTTCATTTTTATACCTATTAAACACATAGTATATAAAAATCGATTGAACAAAATGACGGTAAAGTCATCATATAACAAGAAATACATTGCATAATAATAGAGTACTCTTAAAATAATATATCATAAACATGTAAGTTACTCCAACAACAATCCTCTGTTTATACAAAAAAAACCAAATATAATGAGTCTATTTATTGTAAACGTGGTTTGTAAGCATGTTCTAAAACAACGTAAAATAAAACAGTTTAAACAATAACAATCGATTTTTAGAAATTGTTTTATTAGTTGGTCAAAACATTGTAACTTAATTTAAATTGTTTTTTCCGACAATTTTTTAGAAATTTAACACCCGTACTCCAGTTTATACGCCACCTGCCTAATAATCTTTGTTTTAGATGCTTCTTGTCCTAGAGACGAATCAATAAAACTTGAATCAATTTTCGAGTCAACATGAAACATAATACATACAAATTTTTATATTGACATGTAGAGCCAATTATAGTAGGGTAAACAGCAAATTTGACGTTGAGACGTTGAGGAGAGCCATAAAAATAAAATGTTTACACAAAATGTATGATTATAGAGACGTTTAGAATTTAAAAGGACTAGATTATATTCAAGTAAATTCACAGTCCTTAACATTTCTATGTCAGTTCCGCTACGTAAATTTTACTCAAAATTTATATATATACCCAGAATCGTTTATATGAACGACTTCAAAATCAAATCTTGCGAGTGATCTATATGCATGGTTTTCTATTTTCCTTTTTTCCTGATGCACTCAGCAAGATCAGTGAATGACAGCTTGTTCATCTAGACTGAAAAAAATTTCCCCCAAGCTCTTAAATATCCATTTAAGTGTGTACACCAATTTCATGTCAATATTTTTCAAACGTTTGCACGATATTACATTATAATATATATATACCTATTGTTTTCGTGTAGTGTTCCTAATTGAATTTTTCAATAACCTCATCCCCTTTTTTTTTTTTTTTTTAGTACAATTCTCATAAACACATTTCCAATAACTTCTACGGTTTCCTATATTCAATTACGCCCAATATAAGTATACTTAATAAGAAACTCCCAGAAACCAATAAAAAAAAAAAAAAAATTAAATTAAAAATATATTGAAATCGAAATTTATTTAAATTTATGAAATAATTTCATGTATTTGTATTGATTTCTTTATGAATTCAATTCAACAACACTTAAAATCGATACGAGTATTCAAAAATCAGTGTATAATTTGAAAATTATACAGCGTAACATACTAACATTATATTACAGTGAGTTCCGCTTAATGTGATCTCTGGCTTATAGAATCATTTATCTGAATCAACCACTTATTTGAATCAAAATTGAAAATATTATACTACAAATATTAAATTGATCTTTTATTAGAATTACGAAGTACCAAATACTTGAATCACTTTTGTGAACAATCTTATCGTTTCTTAATGGTATATGGTATATGGTTTTTCAAAATAATGGATATAAGATACTATTAAAATAGCTTGAATTCAATTCGTTAAGCCTAACGGTTAAATTTTTATTTATTTTAATTTTATCTGTAATAAATAATATTATTTAACTATAAATGTAACAACAAAACGTCCAAATTAATATGATATAAAAATTGACATATTAAATTGTGTTATTATAAATTATTTAGAATTTTTAGTTTATATATATATATATATATATATATATATATATATAAACCCAAAATAATACGTTATTTGAGGGAAAATGATTGATATTTAATATTATATTGATTCCGTATCCCGTATTAATCGATATGGTTTTCTGGTTTTCTCACAATAATTCATTACGGTATAATTTCATAGGTACAACGAGTGCGTAATCCTAATTAAAGTTCGATTCAATAAAAAAAATACACAATGGAAGAAAAAAATAACTTATGTCTTATAAAGTTACTTTTATCTTCTGTTGACATATTATAATTGGTTCGACCACACATCAATTATATTAGACCTTCCATACTGATACAATACCTTTAATGTAGCATAACGTGGCGGAGTAGTTAGCCACATTCGCTGATTAGCACTGCGGTTGAGCACCATCCGACGTCGTTAGGCCCTGATGGGTGACCATCCAGGTTTTTAGCGACGAAACATATACATATACGTCTTCCAACTTACAGTTCCCCAAATTTTACAATCCAATCTTACATCCAATGGCCTTAGTTTCCACGAATTAATCGAAAAAAAAATACCTTCAATAACATATATAGCAATAATAATAAGCAGAATAGGTACAATTTTCTAAAATATAAATAATTTATACGTTTTAGTCCTGAAAGTACACTATGCAACTTTTGACAACTTATAGGTAGAGTATTATAAAATCATAATTATAAATAAATAACTACTTTAAGATTATTTCCGAATGTAAAAAGGTCCATTCCTTTATTATTTCATCAAAATTATTTAGAGATTTTGCCTCAGATTTTTAATTATTACAAATTATACTCAAATTTAATAAATGTCTGTTTAGTTAACCGTTTTTCGAATAATTTTTTACTCACGATCGTCTCATGAAATAAAAAAAAGTCATTTATTTTCAACATGAATTCTCAATTATTTTTCTTATAAATTATTTATAAAAAGTACGCTTATAAATACTAGGTTAATCTTAATTTTTAATATCGATCACATTTATAAATAAAATAATACTTGTTTAAAAAAATTTATAATATAACATACAATATAATGTAAATGGTAAAAAAATTAAAACAATTACATTTTGTGTGAGATTAGAGTGTAAAGGGGTGGAGAGCAATATTTCGCATAACTTGGTCTAATTATGTAAGTACTTGAAAGTGACCTTTGTCCTTTGATCCCTTTTCCTAAAATTTCCTGCTAACATTTATTTAACATATTCACCCAGCTGTTTTTTTTTTTGTTACATAACATTTCATATACAATCAACTATAATATAATTTATGACTTATAAAAAATATATTTGATTATGATTTTTAACATTCCAAGTTATTCGAGTAAAATTAAGCAACAGGACCTTGGACAAAGTTAAACTTTGGTACAGGAAAACACAGTGGCTGAGCTTAAATATTGCTTTTGAAAATAGCAATATTGAAATAAGTAATTATTTTAATTATTTTTTGGACTTCCTTTTAAATTTTGAACGTAGTGATGAAATCTATTAGTTATACAATTATGTGTATTTTTTTTTTTTTATATTTTTTTTTGTGTCTGAGGACACTTTTTTTGGTAGTAAAAATACTTCGATTTTCTTAAACAGCAACTTTTATAAAAGGAAACTGAATGTAGATGGTACTTGGGTTAGTCAAAAATGCAACTTTTTCAATTTTTAAATGCGTCGAAAAAAACGATAAAAAAATTACGAAAAACCGTGAAATTTTACAAAAATTCACGTTTTGACAAACTACATTTTTTTCAAGTGCTCTAACTCAAAAACGAAAAATCGCAAATACTTAAAATATTCACCAAATTTTTATATTGACTTTTTCTATACATGGTAAAATTTTCAAAGTATTTTGACATATTTTGACTTATTTATAGACAATTTAAATTTTCGATTTTTATAAGTTGTTTTTTTTTTTTTAAACACCTATAAAATTTAATTGGCTGTCCGAAAACTTTTGAAAATTTAATACAATGTTTATTATAAGTTATAATTATCGTAGCTAAAAAATATCGGAGATCGTTTGTCTTAATTTTTATTATAAGCCCATAAAGTTCAAATTTGTATAAAATGTGTCAAAATCATGCTAATTTGCAAGTTATTTTGTAGATAAAAATTCATAAAATTTATTCTATTTATACTTAAGGTTTAAAATTTTAACACTAGTTTATCCATAAGCTACTCTTCAAAAACCTATAAAAAAAATTTCTACCGGACTTAAAGAAAAAAATGTTATGACCAATTGAAATTTTAATTTTTATGAAATTGCATAAAATATTGATTTTTTCTTAAACGATTTTAAATATTTGTTATAATTCAAGAAATATTAATTGCAGAAACTTGAAATTTGTACCAGCTGTTTAAATTGGTATTTTCTTAATGTCCTATATTTTCCAAATTATTATAATGATTTTTAAGTTACTTATAGGCATTTGAAATATTCGAATTTTTTACATTTTTTTTTTATAACCATTTATATAATATATAATATATTGTAAAAATGGCTATATCATATAAATAAATTAAATAAATGTATAGGCACTTATTTAATATTTAATTTAATTTATTAAGTATTGTAACATAAATCAGTACTATAATGTTATTAATTATAATATATTGATAATAATAACAAATGATAGTTTCAAAATGTCCACCAATTGAATGCAGATCAAATGGGAAGAAATTTAGTTACTATTCAATATTGATCAGTTATTTCATATGGCCGCAAAAGATTGAATTTCCATCCATCAATATTTATATATGTTGTAATGAATTTTCCACAATTATGATTACAATTATAATCGTCCTTTTCCTACTGTGATATCATTTTTCTATGATAATATCGTTTTAAATACACTTTCTGTAATAATAATTTTAATTTTATATTTATTCCTATAATTGTATCATGTTAATTACCATCTAGCGTACACACATATATGTATAGGTATTACAGACGTACATAAATGAAGGTCCTCACTGAACATTCACAGGGTTAGACTCATATTGGACATGGGAACTTTTACATATTAGACTAGGATGTGGTTGTTACAAAGTCAGGTGACGGGATCATGGACATCGATAGAAAGACTCATACGGGATTATATACTAGAACTAAGGAACACTACTCGAGAACCAATATTAATATATATATAAGAATAATCTTCGACCCACGCAGATACGATAAGGACAATTAGATAAAAAGCTATAGGATGAGACCACAGCACACACACACACATGTATGTATATGTATATATGTATGTATTTGTATGTATATATATCATAATATAAAAGTATTAAATATATAGTAACCACATCCTGTCACTAAAGATGTACAATTATAGGAAAAACATGGGAGGGACTCTTTTATCTCACGGTTTTGGAGTATAAAGGACGTCCCAAACAGATCCGATTCAGATGTGTTTCAGTCCGTTCAATATTTTTGTAATGCACTTTAAATTAAATGTTTTGTTCATATCGAGTTTATTATTTTTATCTACCTCATTCCAACATCATAACACGACTACACCCTTGAGTCGGTTGCACGCAACATAGGTATAAAAATGAAATATTTAAAATGTTATTGTTGAAGAAGTATTAAAATTATGTTATGCATTTAAAATAAAATCTTATTTGATTATTTATTTCTTATTATTTGTTTTTATATTGTATGGCTAGTGATAGTTCTATATATTTCTTGTTGCTATGGGATTTGATAAGATGGGTAAATCGTATTCCAATAAATTTGAAATCCTTTGTTATTTGTTATTTCGATACGAAAAAAAAAAAAAAACGTTTAAATATTAGGTATTTAATATTGCTCACGAAAAAGTCATCCCCGGTATATGAGATGGACTTTATAACAGGATGCAATGAGTGCGTCCATGACGATGTGTTAGCCACTGCTATCGGTCGCACTAAAGACTCTGGTCAAGGGACCACGGGCTCACCCGTCTGGAAGTTACGCGGAAAACTGCCGGAAGAGGAAGAGCAGAAGCTTGGCTTGGAGGATGAGAACGAGAAATGGGGCGCGGCCTACGAACGGCGTGACTGCTCGGTGACCCGGAATCACCGTGCAGCAGCCGACCCGAAGGCCGTGTGGTTGTTGATTGAGAAATTTGAACGCATCAGCGGAGGAGGAATGAGAACGGACGAGGGACCGACGGCTAAGGTGCAGGCCCAGATCATGCGCTGCAGAACCAGCGACCAGCGTCGTCGTCAAGTTACAGCGATGAGTGGACCTGCGGCGGTGGCAGTGGCTTACGTTGAACTGCACTCGGCCCGCAGCACCGTGAAAAATCACGTCGTCGTGGCACCTGTCACCGCACAACATTCCGCGGTGCCTGCTACATGGGCTTCCGTCCGAAACGCCACCGGGCACGACCGCAAGACGACCGTACGCGGACCGGCGGATCGTCGTTCAGTGGCCGACGGCGTGTGGGAAGAGCTGAAAGAGCGCATGGCTCAGAAGAACAATGTCGCGGTTAAGGTACGCGATTCCAGGTCAAAAAAACCGGTGGCGGGTCGTCGTTCAGTGCCCGACGGCGTGTGGCAAGAGCTGAAAGAGCGCATGGCCCAGAAGAATATTCAGACAGAGAATGACGCGGCTAAGGGACGCGTTTATGGGTCGAAAAAACCGGTGGCGGGTCGTCGTTCAGTGCCCGACGAGGCGTGGAAAGAGCTCAAATAGCGCATTGCTCAGACGAAGAATACGTTAGGAATACGGTTAAGAAACCGAGTAGTTGTGGGCCGAAAAGTTCAGTAGTGCGCGACGTAGGGTTTGCCCTCCGTAGTACCCCGGTGAGTGGCGTAGCTGGGCTGCAGCCGTGGGTACTGGCGACACGAAACGTTGCGGAAGACGACTCGATTTGTGGCCAGTATGCCGGGGCTGTTCGCTTGGACGGCAATGTGGTAATGAAGCCAAAACAGGGGCCACGACTGCGGAGCGAAATCACACGGATAGTCAAGCTAAAGTGGTGTTTTGGCAATGATGTGCGTGTTACGGACGTGGATTTTCATTAAATAATTCAAATAGATGTTAAAATATATATAAAATAATAAAATAAAGATGTTAAAATAGTAGTTAAATACATTTTATTTTGTGTTTTTTTAAGTTTTTTTTAGATTCTGAAAAGAGTGATGGAATCTATTGATTTTAAAATGATGTGTGTGTTTTTTTTTTTTTGTGTCTGACGACACCTTTTTTGGCAATAAAAATGCCTCGATTTTCTCAAACAGCATTTTTTCTGAAAGAAAAGTGAATGTAGATGGTACTTGGTACTTGAGCAAGTCAATAATCAAACTTTTTCAATACTTTTTAAAAGTGTCGAAAAAAACGATAACAAAATTACAAAAAAACGGAAAGTTCTATGCAAAACCACATTTTGACAAACTCTTTTTTTTTTAATAATGCACTAACTCAAAAACGAAAAATCGCATACACTTTAAATTTTCACCAAACATTTAAATTAGCATTTTCTATATATGGTAACGTTTTCCAAGTATATTGAAATTGTTTGACTTATTTATAAACCATTTAAATTTTCGATTTTTCTAAGTTTTTTTTTTGAAATACCGATAAAAATTATTTGGCTGTTCAAAAACTTTTGAAATTTAGTACAAAGTTTATTATAAGTTATACTTATCGCAAATAAAAAAAATTAGAAATGGTTTCACTCAAATTTTTTTAAGTTAAAATTTGTATAAAATATGTTAAAATCGCGATAATTTTCAAGTTATTTTGTCGTTGAAAATTCATAAAAAATTTTCTGTTTATACTTAAGGTTCAACATTTTAACACTAGCTTATCCACAAGTTACTCTTCAAGTAATTATTAAAAAATTTCTACCAGACTTTAAGAAAAAAATTTTATCACCGTTTAAAATTTAAATTTTTACGAAATTGCATAAAATAACTATTTATCCTCAATTGATTTTAAGTATTTGTTATAATTCAAAAAGTATAAGTCGCAAAAACTCGAAATTTTTACCAGTTGTTAAGATTGAAATTTTTTTCTTATATTACATATAATTCAATTTAAATATAACTTATTTATTATATAATATACCTACATATTCTAGACCAACATATCATCTCCGTTCAGAATCGTTATTCGTACACAATGATATCTATCATTGTATTCAAATTTAATTAATCCATGGTAATGACTTATCCTTTGAACAAGGTACATTCTACCCTCTACTATACAGCAGAGCGAGGCCCATTCGGTTTTTTTTATGTTTAATATGGTTGGAGATTGTTTTTCGTTCGATACTATGACATTGCAACACAAGATTGTATAATGAGTCAATTTACCACCTATAAATATTAGAAAAATGATTAACCTACGTCACAATTTCCAACAAAAAATATTTTTAACACTTTAAAAGTAATACAATATGTCCAAGATATAAACCAGACTGCAGATTTTATAGACAAATATTATAAATCGGATTTGACTATTACAATAAATCAAAAACATATAAACCGCTGAATATTGGATCAAATAGAAGGTTAATATAATTTTCACCTACTATTCTCCCCTGTTAGAAATAGGTAAATCATAAAAGTTAAATTATTTTAACGAGTAAAATATATAAACAATAGTTATGTAACAGTATTCGTAAACAAATCGCAACAATCGTTTAACTAGCGAATTAATGTGGAACGTAAAATCAACTAAAATCTGATATTCAATCATCATTCTTATATAGAGCGTGTAAAATATGTAAATAGTAAATACCATCCGAGACAGTTCATGATACAATAAATTATTCGTAAATGACTGTCTGTTTGCAAACCAAATTATTCGGGAATGTATTGATTTATTATTTAATTATAATTTCTACGTCATTCTGCGGTATAGATATTTGGTCATGCTTAAGAAATGCGTTAAAAACTTAATGTCTAATAAGGTCAGAGGTAGATCCAAAGGGGGGAGGGCGCAAATGGCTTTCGTTATATTTTATGTCTTGATTCCTGTAAAGTAATTGTATGATACCAAAAACGTGTTATCTATATAATTGGTAATTGGTACCGAATATATTTTAGTTAATAATCAATCTCGGTTAAAGACACGTTTTTATTTAGTAGGTCAGCGATGCCATAAAAAAGAAATATTATAATATTATAAAATATATTTGATTTTAAATTGAAATATTTCGACCGATATTTAAATGTTAACTACAATGCTGAAAATAATTCGTAGATTCGTATCCATACTCTGAGTATTACACATGAGGTATTTTTTATTTTTTAAAAATATATGCACTCCCAAGTTATAAATTTCAATTGATGGTACAATAGTACTATTATAACACTGCAGCACAAGAAGAATATCGTTACATGGTAATATATGCAAACGACGCAGACATTCCGAAGAACAATGTTTTCATAAGCAATCGAGTTTTATGGATACCTATATACATGTTTTCAAAGGATCATTATAGCTAAAAGTCTTACAACAGACATTTTTTTTTCACCTAATCCTAAAATAACCATATTTATTGTATAACTAAACATACGATTTGTGTATTCGAAATCGTATATACGTTTTGTTATTATTGCGTTTGATAACAATATCACATAATGAAATAACTTAAATTAATTTTAACGTCGAGTTAAATACGTTTTATTTACTTTTTTATATAGTAATAATGGAAAAATCCCAATAATAAGTATAGGCATGACTTTGTTCTTTACGTTTGTTTTATTTATGTCACTAAATATGGTTTTCGTAAAATTTCATAATGAATTTCGCAACGCGTACAAAGTGAAAATATCTCGACGTATGTACTCCAAGGTATTTTAAATCGGATAAAATAATGCACAAAAATACACACACATATTTGAACACCTGTGCAAATATTTTAAATTCAAAATCCCGTAAAAAAACTATAATAGTTGTTATATGGTTCAATGAGAATAACGCAAATGTACACAACGCGCATTTAAGTAGGTGCATACAAGAACCTATGTATAATATATATTCTCAATTTTTCCCGTCCGTAACATCCAGTTCAAATAACTAGGTGTATAATATGCTGCATGGAAGTAAGCAAAGACTCTAAGCGGGGAAAAGAATGAAAATTACACGTCGTGCTGTTAACATGAAAAAAAAAACCCTTAAAAACAATATCGTAATACTTATATGTCTCGAACCGGTAAAAAATGAAAATAATATGCTTTCATGTGAAAAAATAATAATAAATACACTTATAATATGTAAATGTAAAGAAAACATTGTGCAACACACGCATACTGTAGCGCGATGTGTGTAGGTATACATACACGCGCGGCACAAGCGTATATTTAAATTTATATCACTGCTGCTGTTGGAAAACATGTGCATAAACAATAATATGTGAACGATGTGAGCACGGTGGTGTGGTGAGGAAGAACATAATATTTTTCCTATCGAATTAATCCAAACACGTACGTTCGTGTACGTAATATGCACGCGCACACATCGAGGCAGATTTAGAGGGGGTGCCTCCTCCGATCACACAAAAAAAGGAGAAAAACAAACCATTAGAACTCGTGGGTGACTTTTTAGATGTTCTAGACGTACCTGCCACCTAGCCGTGGTTGGATATATTGTATATTTAAAATATTAATCAAATACATTTTTATCCGTGCAGGTATGCAAACCGGATAACGCGCGTTATTTTATATGTGTGCCCTTTGAATTTTAAAAATCTTCTTGATCTGTGATCCGCGCGATTATCTCATACAATAGCGTATTAGAATACGTTTATCTCGTTTTCATTTTCGGCCGACGACAACGTAGTTGTCCCGATAAATACTCCGCGGCCGTCGTATTATTGTTAGATGTTCGATGCGTTACTGCAGTTAGCTGCACACACAATATAATATAATTAAAATATTTTATCGACTGACAATTTCAGGTGTGAATGAGTAATAGCATTTATATAGATACCGACCGATGGTCATCATATTATTATAGTGTATTTAAAATAATATTATAATAATATTAAATTGGCTTATAATAAATTAATTTATAGGTAACATTTCAACAAATGACAATAATTTTTTTCGGAATTTGGCAAAATTTAATAATTAAACTTTCTGTTGTTTCCAATTACGAGTTTTTATGATCAATGTTAGGTACCTAGTTATTATTTCCAAACAATTTCCAAGAATCAAAGTAATACGATGACGTATGATTCACAATTGTTTTTGAAAAAAAGTCGGCGCAGAAACTACCATCTGCAGTCATGTATCACCGATGATGGTACACAATCGACGCCTGCCGAACGATGTCAATTTGCGCATCCAAAACCATTCCGTGGTGGTTTCAAATTGTTAGGTACACCGAAGTAAAATAATTTTATGTGTTTGTTTTTATCGTGACACGGTCGTGTCAACAACCTAATTCAGAACGACATCATAATGTGAAAATAATATTGTGTACAAAAATTAACGAGAAAAAAATGTTGTTGTTGACTTTAAGTACATAAATCGTGTCACTCGTTGCTGATGAAGTATAATAAGAAAAACTAAAATTATAAGCAAAAAACGAGGAGAAAAAAAAATAACATTTTTGCTCTTACACGGTGATCCTTTGGGAATGTTAACAAATTATCGATTTTTTTAATTGGTTTTTGATGGTAAACATCGGGGCGCGAGTGACATTTATTTTTATTATTTTTTTCTTTCTTGCAACGTTGAAAAGTGTTTAAAAAAACAAAATAAGAATAATAATAAAAACGCTTTCTATCTGTGCGCTACAGACCCAATTTCTGCACGCTAGCACCCAACCTCTTCATCGCACCCATCACATCACCGTTCGTACTTTCACGTTCATTTACTCACTCACGTGCCACAATTATACTTCACGTCAGACGACGTAGTCCCTGCGCCTTCTGTATCCCTCGACAATTCCGTGCAATATAATGCGTATGCGTATATACGAAATATTATGTGTATTTGTGTGTGTGTGTGTGTGTGTGTGTGTGTGTGTGTGTGTGTGTGTGTATGTGTGTGTATTCATCGTAACTATATATTGTGCGTAGGTTTATGCTTAGCCGAAAAATCCTTTACTCCGCACGTCCCCTTGACGTGTTTCGCGCATGACCTGTCCACGAAAATCTTAGTCCCTGTCATCGTCCTGGAAATGTATGCGCATAACCATACCGAGGTGATGGATGTGTATATAGGTAATAGTAACGGTAACACACGCGTGAACGGTCGTGATTCACTCGTCGTCCCGAAACAGAAATCTTTCAACGTAACGTTCACTCAAACGCACTAAAACCAACGATACTTGATACTATTGTTATTATTACTATTATTATTATTATTATTATTATTATTATTATTATTATTATTATTATTATTATTATTATTATTATTATTATTATTATTATTAATTATCACTATAATTTAACATTTTATTGTTTAAATACATATTTTTATGGGTATTATTTTTTTACTTCAGATGATCAGATCATTACTATTTAAAGTTGTTTGTAAATATTCATACCCTTTACCATCACCGTATTAATCATAAAAATTTCCATATTGAGAGACTTGTTGACGTATAGTGTACTCTCAACAAAATTGATGGGAACAACACTGACTATTATTATTATTATTATTCGTGTAACTGTTGTATTTTCGCGTACACGGAGTGGCGTACCGTGTACCTGTGGTTGAGCACATCCTGCGTATAGTATATACTATTATACTCCGTATGGAGCGAATATCAAGCACGTAGTGACTTAGCACTTTGCGAAGAATCACCTAATATGCTGTACATTTTACATTATGATGTGCATAAAGAATACGAGTGACGACGGTCTCTATAGTCACCGTGGATGCAGCTGATCCGTCATAAATCAAAGGTTGGGATTTTTTTTTTCTGTAATTTTAAAACAATTTTCAACGGCACTGCGATATATGTTGGCGTGGCCACGCATTCGTGGATGAAAAATAAATTGCACGCTCTAATTGAATTCGATATTAGTGGTCAATGGACCGCTTATAAAAGATTATACGTGAACACGAACTATGGTGCATCGCGTGAAGCTTCATTTTATTTCAAGGCAAATTTAACACTGTTTCAATTTTATAGGTATATATATTATAGTTTTTCTTTCGTCATAACATATTAGTATTCCGTACTCAATGCTTGTCATCGTGTTAAGCATAATAATCAAATTGGCCCATTTTTTAAACGTCAAAACAATTGTAGACAGAAGCATCACTTTATCTTCAACAATAATTTTCCGTCGATCACTGACGATTATTTTCGATGGTCATCTCATCACAAACAAACCTAAAACTCTAAAAGGCTCTAACATGCCTTATAATTTACCATTGCATACTAAGTTGAAAAATTAAAATATCGAATAACTTTAAAATTTACTCGTTTTTTTTTTTATTTTTATCACGGTAATTTATGATTCTAAGTAGTTTCATTGTTACATTAATTTGAAATTTGAAAATTGATTTCAAACTCGGACAAACCAGAGTCTTTATGATAAGTAATTTAAAATCACGAATAAAACCCAACTGTAGATTTGTGAACGACAGCTTTTTAAATTTACTCAATGTGTGATCCATAATGATGTTGAAAACCAACAAATTACCAATAAGCTAATTAGACAACCAAAAATACAAATCTTCTATAAAAGAAATCAATCTAATCTCTATAATTAATATGGTATTAGGTGTGTAATTCTCATCTTTGCAAGGCTTTTAACGTTTTTAACGCAGTGATATTTTAACTGCAATTGAAACAAATTTTAACTTTTCTCTAAGGAAATTCCTAGTTTATAAAATCACAATCTACAATCGCTATAACTATTTTTTATTGGTTAATTGATTTTAAATAGATAATATTGCATTTTATTATACACGACACTATGTTAGTTGTCCAAGGGCATTAATTATAATCTAAATATAATTTAAATAAAACAACTGTTAGTAAACGCAAGATCATTTAAGAGTATACAATATTTTGTTTTTAGAAAAACGTACTATTTTAATATCGTGTAGGCATCACTACGTATTAAGGGTATTACAATATAATATTCACGTGTGCTAAAAAATACACTCAAACCCTATGTATGTACATTGCAAAAATAATAAATCATTGACATGAACGTGTGTACGGTTTCTGACAATTTTTCCGACAGCTCAATGTTTTTTTTTATTTTTTACACTACGTTCACTTCCAAAAACAATATGGTGATGTAGATATACTACATCATATGATATTATTATAATATCTTCATCATAAATATAATGGAACCTACGTTACAACCTTTTTTCTCCCGAGTTTCTTGTATTTTTTGAACAAGTGTCTTAATAAATTATGTTTATTCGGTGTTACTTATAACAATAAATATTCAGTGATAACACGGTGCCCACTGACATGAGCACTCTCGTTACGATTATTTTAAACCTATAGTTAATCCAGGCACGAGAATATTTTAAAGCCCGCACCCAAACAGCTAAAAGCAGTTATACAATTTGGAAGTGTATTATATTATACCTACGATAAATCAACACGAATTTATTTTATCAACCCTTAAAGCTCTATGACAGACATTATAACAGCGTGTCATGAATGAACAAAGACCATTTAAATGCGATGATATTTCTGCTGGTGTTTTCCAAATAGATATGTGGTTAAGAAAAAAAAACGGAACGGGTTTTACATCAGATGTTGCATGTAGTTTCACCAAGTTCGGGACTTTTCTGATTAATGATAGCTGTAATAGCGACAAATTAAATACATCAGTCATAATATTAATCATATTAAACAAATCATGATGAAACACTCGTTGTTTTTCAAATGTAACCTGGATGTGAGTGAGTTGAATACTGTTAAATTACGTAGAAGGTACATAATACACGTACATATCATGAACATTTAAATGTACCAAATTAAACTTCACATTTTTGATTCTGAGTTCAACGTATGTAATACGTAAACTATATGGAACACAGTGCCAAAAATGATTTAATAAAAACTTGATCCCAAACCAAACACGGTTGATTTTCGATACGAGACTAGCGCTGCAGAAAACGTCGTCATCGATGTTTAATAATTAAATGAGACACCTGACGATGCAAAGCATAAAAACGCACGTCCAATGCGCGTCAAGTGAAAACGCGTCTATTCAACACTGCAGAGTCCTCGTTGACATATGACACGTGCTGGATTTAATTTGAGGCACGCCAAACCCAATATGATAAGTAAAATAAAAATAAATCCTCATTTTTTCTCTCGTATAGGTTTGATAATTGAAAAAAAATAAGGCGCAATATTATCTCGTAGAGATCCGATGTATACTACTTGCATACAAGATTATTATCAGTAGATAATTTACGTCCCGCCAAAAAAGATTTCAAAAGACTAATAGTATATTTGTGTCCATAAGTAACATTTTAGACAGCCTAGTGGCGTCCCAGCATAAATAAAGCATAAGCATACAAACCATAAATTAAGTATTACAAACTATAGTATAATATAATAGTTTAATGGCATATGATTCCATTACATATGATTATATTGCATTGCATCATCACTTCACATTTAAATAAATAAAATTATAAGATCACGGCGAATCGCAATAATTATAAATTTTTATAATTTACCATTTTTAACGATTGAATCTGTGCATTTTAAATGAACGGAGTGATGAAATCTATTGGTTTAACAATAATGTGTGTTTTTTTTTTATTTTTTTTGTTTTTTTTTTTTGTCTGAGGACAACTTTTTTGGTAGTAAAAATGCTTTAATTTTTTTAAACAGCAACTTTTCTGAAAGGAAAGTGAATGTAAATGGTACTTGGCCATGTCAAAAATCCAACTTTTTCAATACTTTTTTTACGCAAAATCACGTTTTTACAAAATACATTTTTTTTAAATGCTCTAACTCAAAAACGAAAAACCGCAACAACTTGGAATTTTCACCAAATCTTTATATTAGCGTTCTCTACACATGGTTATGTTTTCAAAGTATTTTGCTATATTTTGACTTATTTATAGACAATTTAAATTTTCGATTTTTATAAGTTTTTTTTTAAAAAATATCTATAAAATGTATTTGGCTGTCCGAAAACTCTTCAAAATATAATAAAGAATTAATTATAAGTTATACTAATTGTAACTAAAAAATATCGGAAATCGCTTCACTCAAATTTTTTTTACATGCCCATAATCTCATATTTGTGTGTATCAAAATCACGATAATTTGCAAGTTATTTTGTAGATAAAAATTCATAAAATTTATTCTGTTCATACTTAAGGTTCATCATTTTAACACTAGCTTGTCCATAAGCTAATATTCAAAAATATTTAAAAAAATTTCTACCGGACTTAAAAGAAAAAATTGTATGACTGTTTAAAATTAAAATTTTTACGAAATTACATTATAATTCAATTTAAATATAAAATACTATATTATTATATACATATTTTAGACAAACATATTAACTCCGTTCGGAATCGTTATTCGTATACAATGATATCTATCATTGCATTCAAATTTAACAAATCCATTGTAATAATGACCTATCTTATAAACGAGGTGCACTCCACCCCAACTGTACAGCAAAGCGAGGCCCATCCGTTTTATTTTATGTTTAAGATTTAAGTCTTGTGTAGCATAACAGTTTAATACTGATGATTTCAATAAATCATACCTTTTAAGTAAGCATGGGAATGAACTTATCATTGTTTTAATGGTTTTATTCGAAAATATATTAAGCACCTTTGATTGTTACTGATGAGTGAGAAATCTATGCATTTTTTGGAAATAAAGCAAATGTTAAAAATTTGTAAATCATTAATGATGCGATTAATATAATATATTATGTCAATACTCAATTTTTCCACATTGAAAAGGTAATGCATAAATAATTTTAATATACATAAGTACTCAACAAATTGTTTTTAATTTTCAAAAAGTTAAATGCAAAATATATTGCATTGTGTATCTGTATTGCCGATTTATAAATAATTGTTGCTGTTTTAAAATGCATTTTCTTATAATTATATTATTCAGGTCATAAAAACCCAACCGTAGTATAATTAGATATGATACTTAGTCTTGCCACTAGAATGTGCTGTGTGCTTTGTATTTTAATGTAAATATTATGAATTTAGAATGTTGTAGGTCAAAATCAAAATGATTTCCTCGTTTCCTTGTTCTCGAACAAACAGCGTACTGTAGTCAAGTAATTAATTCGGTTATCATGACATTATACTCGCCACTAAACTTATAAAAAGCTTTATTAAATGGTTCTCATGTGACATTTTCCTTGTGTTGACCCTTATCACCGTGGCACACGATTTTAATTAAATCGTATTCAAATACGCATAATTATAATTATAGCTGATATCACTTCTGTTTAAACGAAGAAACATGGAAAATTACACAAATGCGTGCCGCCGTGCGGGTTACACAATGTACTTTCAAATGTCATCTCTGCTTTGTAAATAATATACATTGTACGAATGTACAAATTAAACATTAAGATAAATCGGTTGAATTATTCGATTGCAGCACAAGACAATTTGTATCTTTGCTCCACTTGCCAATCAACGAATCAAATTTTCTTAGAAATAATCCTTTTACGTTGATATTATCTTACCGTCTGCATAATTTGTCTACAAGACTTAAACAAACGTCTCATACTTGAAACCCGTTAGCCTGGATTGCTGTTTTGAGAATAATATTAGTAAGGTATACACGAACAAACGTAAATTTTATATTGATTGAAAAACAAAAATTATTTTGCGACCAACAAGGAATTTTTCATAAAAATAATATTGCGTTAATAGATAAACTCGATTATTTGATATATTTATTGAAATATTTTAAATCCAATGAAGAAGAATTCTATTCTTAAATGAATGATTGCTCAGTTGCTCACATAAAGCTTACATGTAATTACATTTATTTATTTTGTAATTTTTTTTTACTATGTACATTAAATTGTTTAAATAAATATCTCATATCGAATATAATTCCTACTCTTTTACTAATATTGTGCCTTTTAAAGCTCTAGGGTATTTTGATTTCTATCGTATTTTAAGTAAAATATACGGAGGCTTAGCTTTTTGCGATTGCCATATCTGATTTTGAAAAATAGCCAACTTCAGACTTTACAAGCTACATCTTTTTATCCGATCCGAATTCGTAACCAACTGCAAACTCACAATTTATGAAGCCATAATAAAACTCTTATGGGTATATGAAATCTAAATATGATGTTAAACTAAACCTTTTAACGCTCTAGGCGATTCAGTCCATATGTCTTCGTCAAACTGTCTCTTCTCTCCATTATATAACGAATAATAATCTCCATGAAAACCTAAATTCTTTATCAGTTATCAAAAAGTCTTTACACTTCTCTTCACCTAAGAACCAAAAATTTAAAAATCCGAAATCCGCTTACAAAAACTGTTTTTTCTTGGACCATTCCCAATAACCCAATAATCCTAATAGACAACTAAAAATATTTTATCTAAGAGACTTATACTCTAATCCACCAAGTCAACTTAAATGTATATTGCATTAACTGGGCGCTTACCCATCTATAATTTATTTTACTGCAATATGCAAGCATGTTATTATTGTAAGTACATACATTTGTTTAGGTTTTGATTGTATTTTCAATGAAAAAATAACAAAAAAATGTGCAGCCCAACAATCGTTTTAAAATTTGACTCATTATTACTGATCCATACATAATATTATATCCTCGTCTCCACAAACTGTTTGATCGAATTAATTACGCCATATAAGCATAAAAATCATAATATTTAATAAAATAATCTGCTCAATGCTCAGAAACACATATTATATATTATTATAATATTATGAACACTCATTTAGTTATGTAACCAATTTTAACTGATCGACAAGAATGATTCAGCTCAACTATATATATAAACATATATATATATATATATATATATATGTATACGTATGTGTGTATAATGGTATACTGATATTAGAGGTATGTATTCATATTTAAATACTATGTACTAATATCAAAATCAAAGGTAATTTCATGGAATCAATATTACCCCGAAAATTAAATGAGTACATGGTTTGTTATTTTAAAATAAAAATGTATCTTGACAAGCGAATAGCCATAAATGTTACGCATAGTCTAATTTTATAATATAATATATTAAACTCTGTGCTGCAATCGTCCGAATAACGCCGAGTACTATGAATATTATCGTTTAAACACGAACAGTGCTGTGACATATACGATATACATGATAACATTATTATAATTACGTTCACGCGTAATAGAAACCAGTTTGAGCCTCCGAGGTATAATTTTTGTTTAAAAGTACAGGATACGACGGGTTTGAATCGAAAAAAAATCCCATTAGACACTGAAAAAAAGTGTCAACTTACAGTCTACCACGCCAGTGTGGTGTTAATTAGTATCAATATATGATTGAAAATGAAAAACTATGCTCAACGAAAACGGGATGAGTGCCATAAAATTAAACTATCATAATATTATATTAGAATATTTTTCTCTTTAATAATGATATACAGTGGTCGCCGCTTATTGGACTCACGGTTAATTGACTCATTCGCCTATTAGACTCAAAACGGCTGGTCCCGATTCGCACATATACTAACACACAGCAAAAAATTCGTCTATTCGACTCACA
>JAIPRK010002411.1:0-20373 GCA_025469195.1 Chaitophorus viminalis | reverse complement strand
AACCAACATAATGGTAATAATATTAATCCTACCCCCATACAATTTATTTGGTCATTTAAACAAAATTTTTGTTCAAGTTATTTTAGTCACTCGGATAATGCAAACTGTATAGCAGATTTAGATGAAATTTTAACTAATATGAATACAGTTCCAATTAATGATGAAAATATAAAAATTTTATTTCCTAAAAAAAATCCATTTACATTAAAAAAAAAATGTAATTTCAATTGATTCGCCAGATTATAGAAATTAATCAATACCAGAAAAAAATGCATTTACTTATGTCTGTGGATTTTTAATGAAAAAATGTATTGAAAAACATGCTTTTGATGTTTGTGTTAGTTATACCAAAAGTCAAAAACAATTAGAAGAATCATTTTTACTTTGTTATTTTAAAGCATATGAAAATGCAAAAAAATCAATATATGGAAATTTAATGATGCCACAACACACATTTTATGAATATATAAATGAATTAGAAAACATATTTATAAAAAAGTTTCCTCGACTATACATAGAAAAAGAAGTAGGTATTAAGTTAAAATTAAGTATGACTAATATTATATTTAACCACCCATGTCCACTATTTAACAAAGACTATTTATTAAATTATTTTATAAGGTTAAGGATTCATGCAGCAATAACATTTTAAGACATTAGTACCAGAAAAAATAAGAAAAAATAGAAAGTTAGCTATATTAAATCATTTGTAAATAAATTAGTATGTTATATTAATTATAAACGAATAAATTTGAAATAAGTTCTGTACTTCATAAGTTGTATAATGTATCGTGTGTAATATTATTTACCTATATAATATATTCTGTAAAATATTTTTTGAATGTTTGAAAAAAAAACTGCAATTTTTCATATAGTATGTAATTTATATTCATTTGTATTTAATTCACCAGTAATGTAATATTTTTAATTATGTTAATATAAAAAAAATATAATATCAATTAGTATGTATAATGTTAATATATATTAATTAATTATTTTACCTTTATTTTACCTAAGTCCTATTTTATGATTTCAGATGTCTGTGGACATTTCATCTAAAATTAATACAGTTCCTATCAATGATGGAATATAAAATATTATTTCCTGAAAAAAATGAATTTACGATTAAAAAAATTGAATTACAATTGATTTACCAGATTATAGAAATTTATCATTACCAAAAAAAAAGCATTTACTAATGTCTGTGGATTTCAAATGAAAAAATGCATTGTAAAACATACTTACTATGTGTTCTAATAATGCCAAAGCCCAAAAACAATTAGATGAATCATTTTTACTCGGTTAGTTTGTTTAGTATGTTACAGATTTATCCATATTCATCAAATCATTAGGCAATAGCACATGGACTATGGGCAAATTTATTGATAATATATTAAAATATGGTGTACACAATACCATTTTTACTAAATTATATCTGATAGTTTAGTGTTAGTGTTTGTGAGCTCACTGATTTAGGCGAACCAATCAAAGCATCGTATTTAATTTTTCCATTGCGTTATAGGAAGTGCACAATCTGCATTCATATAATCTGTGGTCGTATCAGTTCGTACACACGGTTATCATATGTTGTAAATATTGGTTTCAAACGTATAAAACGGAAAACTCCTTAAATCGGAAGTTTTGGTTGCTCCCAACTCATTCCATATCAAACAGTTTTCACTGTATTGACATTTTCAGCATCATTAACTATTATTTAACGAACTATCGTCAAATACTAATAATTTATGAGAATTCCTTGATAAATCAGATATTGTTATTGTTGTCTTGTATTTATTGACGATTATAATCTTACAATCTTAATATATAATTAATATATAATCTTATAACGATTATAATACTTGTTCAAGCTAGCCGCACGGTTCGTATCACTTTTTACTATAATATTGTATATATGTAAATAATTAATAATAAAACATCGTTATAAATAACTGTTTGTATTTATTTAACGATTCGGGTGTCGGTAGCCCCAAAACACCGTTTCAGATTGTAATAATAATATCAATACATCTAGCATAATTTTATCAGTAGGCTATATTTGAGTTATAACTAGAATATAAATAAAATCATAGCAAGAAATGTAAATACCACACAATCGTAAAACAACATATATTTTATTTCTTGTTACTGTTAAATATCAAATCTAATTCAAATCACAGTTAAAAACAATTTGCAAACGCAAAATATAAAAATTTAAATATTAATTATAATGATAATCGTAAACTTATTAAAATAAATTCTCCCATTAATACAAACTCATATTTCTATTTATATGTTAATTTAAATTTTTCAGATACTATGGGTTCCAACACTATCAGCATATCGTATGGACAAAAAAGTTGACCAAATATTCCCACTCGAGGCTACGAAGAAGAACTTAGTTGAGAATATGTTTAAAAAATTAATCGAAAACGATAAGCAAGGTAATTTTAATTTATGTAAAATAAATTATACTTGATGGATGCCTTACGAAAAAAATTAAAGCTACTCCAACACCAATAGTAAAATACGCGTTCCCATAAGACTTATGTTTAAGGTTATATATTATTTATATTTATTATTAGTTGTGTGATATTAATGGTTAATAATGTTATATTTTGCCATACATTAAAAAATAAATATATCAACTATTTTTATTCAATTTCGAACTAGGAAGCTAGGTGGATGGGTTGGAATAGGCAATTTATTGATAGACGATTTGACGACAGTGGTGGTTTCCATTCCAGGCAGCAAATTATCATCACTACGGATATGTATTTCAAGATTTTGTAGAATTCTTCATTGATTTTTTTTATGTAAAAAACATTGGTCTATTACTATCAATAAATAATTGTCGATAAATCCAAAAGGGTTCAAATCATATTTTATATTCTGAAAATAAACATAAATATATGTAATCAATGAATATAAAATATTTATCAAGTATGTATATCAACATTTTTATAAATTTAAAAAATATATCTCTGCTGTTTGGGTGGATATTTTACACAGCTAACTTAATTATGTCAGGAGAAGTACTACAATTATAGAAGTATACAATATCTTATATTAATAATTTTTTCATAGTTCTCGACTCTCATGGCATTTAGTAAACCTGAAAATAGGAGACCGTAAAAATTCTAATAGATGTTTTCATGCATTTAATCAGGTATAATGAAAAATAGAAGTCTAAAAGAGACATTTTTACTTTTGCATAAATCAACTTTGTGGAAAATAGTTTCTCGCATGAGTTCCAGGGCGGAACTTTGGGGGGGACGTGGCGACCCCCCCCCCTTTGGGCTTTTTTTTTTACAGATTTATTTAATATTTTTTATATAGGTATATATAATAATTTTATAAATATCTATAATTTATGTATATATTTATATAAGTAACATAGGCAAAACTACGGGTTAGGCTTGTCTGATCTAATGCTGATTAAAAATATGTATATATTATATATTTTAATAATTATTTAGGCATTATAAATAATATATTTATATATGTAACCGTATACATTTGTACGTTTTATATTATACTCAGACCCGCATTTAAAAATTTAGTACCCCCAAACATATTATTTATGCCCCCCCCCAAAAAAAAAAAAAAAAATAATAATAATATAATACTTATTATTTTGTCCATAATCGAGATTCTTTAATATTAAAATATAATATATAAATGAAAATCATTTAATACTTTTTTAATTAACAAATTATAATATCATAAATATATAATTTTTATAGAAATATTTTTTATATTTTTCATTTGGGCTGACCAAATAAAAGTGTCTAGTTTCGCCTATGATAAGTAGGATGTTTCATAAATCATTATAATAAAATATAATAGTTGTGATCACGGTTCTATATACAACCGAGGTTGTGACCGAGCGACCGAGCTATAACCATTGATTTTATAATATCCAGATAAGCCGAGGTATAGGAATATTTGGATACCGTATTTTTAGATTTATTTAATAGGCACCTATAGACATCGTTAACTTAACATAGATTTATGTTATCAATACATTGCTTATCATACAATGAAATATTCCGTGTACCGTGAAAATCACAAATAAGTTGTAACGGCTTAAATTTTTTTTTTAACATTTCAATATTACATTAAGATAGATCTAAATCTAAAACGGCAAAATCACGACGTCGTGTAAATGTGTAATTTAGTTAGTATATTCTATAGTTAGTAATTTACAAAATATACTGTTTGGTGATTTTTGTGAAGATTTTGATTTTTGGTTTTACTTTAAGTTGTTTTTTGTTGGATTCTTCGACATAACGAGTAAATATATGAAACAGATTAGTGATTATTTTCGTAGTGACAAGGGTTCGTAGAGTTCGAAGAAAAATCAAAAGTTGAAAATAATTTATTTTTCAATAAATTGGTTAAATGACGGTCAAGTATTCATTGTACCTACTCTATACATCACTCATAAATATTTCTATTACCCCCCCCCCCTTAACCAGACATCAGTTCCGCACCAGCATAATTGTTAATAGAAATATATAGCAAGGAAATGGAAAATAGGGAACACCTTTTAAAAATAAACATATAATTTACAAATAAAGTTGGGGTAAACAAGAACTCTACACAATTTTCCACACCCTAATGAAATACTAAAATGGTGCAACTGCTTTAAAAAGTACCAGTATACAACTTTTTTTATTAAATAATCTTCAAGCAGAATGGGTATTTAATATTTATTATAGGAGTAGAAGGGTCTATAACACTAATCATAAGACATCCGTCAAGTATATTGTATAAACATGTGAATACAAAAATTCATCAATCATCATAAAGGCTATCATATTTAAATTACGATCGACCTAAGTCCAATGATACTATCTATTTTATTGTTTCTCTCTATATATATATAGATATAATTTCACACATATTACATTATATATACATTTACGACGAAGTGGATAATATTATTATTGTCAGGTAATTCATATTTGTGGGCATCATATATTTTGAGTGAAATAAAGAACGTATTAATTTTATCATGTTTGATGACAAACTTTAAACTTAATTAATATTATACAAATATTTTATTCAAATTTACAGTTGACGATGCATCTGCCGAAACGAAAAGTGAGATATTGCTTTCCTAATTAATAATCAAATCTAATTAAAAATTTGATTACCTGTACATACATAGTACGAACATCGATATGCTCTCATCGTATATTAAGTTATTCATAAAGTACAAATCATAGATGAAATTAAGGTCACGACGAGACTTGTCGAAAACAACCGCCATTGACTTATATCATATTTTTCTTTTTTTCCAAGGTTAGTTTAATGGGCCTTTTTGGTATATTTTATAGTTAAGATGTTACCTAAACATTCATTCGAGGTTTATTTTTATGGTAGATTTTAATGAATATAATTCACTTTCTTATATTTTATATGAAAATTTAATAGAAGATTTAACATAAGTTATTTTTACTGTCTTTCAAAAATTATTCAAATCCACAGAACAAATTTTTTTTTATAAGCCTTTGAACAGCAAATTATTTTAAAAAATTTAAAACATTTATTGAGTTAGTATAGTGTACTGTTTGATGAAAAGTTGGGAAATAATAAAAAATTTTCTTTGAAACATGTCGAAAACAACCACCAATTGCTTATATAATATTTAATTATCTAATTTTTTCCAAAGTTAGTCTAATGGGCCTTTTTGGTATATTTTTTTAGTTACGATAGTACCTAAACGTTCATTTGAAGTAAATTTCTTGGATAGATCTTAATGAATATTATACACAATCTTGAATTGTATATGATACTTTTATCAGCTTACTCAAGTATTCCAGATAGTAGTGCTATAAACAAAGAAGTATAGAATATCTTATATTGATCACATATTATCAAATATATAGACAATCTTTTTTCAATTACACCAGTTTTAAAAAACTGATTTCAAACTACTATCAATGAGAATGGATAATTATTATAGAAGTTAGTGTAACTTAAACAATAATCCTACAAGTGCATTTATATATCTATGAATATAAAAATTTGCTAATTATCATAAGGTTTATCATGTTTTATTTATGGCCGATAAAAGTAATATAGATGTCCGTATATCTCAGCTTCTTTTTATATTGTATGTATATGTAAATTTTTAATACATAGTAAACACTTACGTCAATGTATAATATATTATTATAAACAGATCATTCATATATGTGTTCACCATATATTTCCATGTGAAATGTGGAATGTATTGGTATACGCATGTTCGATGACTCATTTTAAATATTATTAAAATAATAAAAATATTTTATATAAATTTACAGCTGAAGACACATCATCAAAAACGAAAAGTGAGATATTACTTTCCTAATTAAAATTTAAATCTACCTATAAATGTGATGACCTGTACATACATAGTATGAAAATTGTTAAGTTCTCAATGTGAATTAAGTTATTCATTCAGTATCAATCATAGATGAAATTAATCTCACGATGAAACTTGTCGAAAAAAACCACCAACGACTCATATAATATTTCACTTTTTTTCCAAGTTTAGTTTAATAGGTATTTTTGGTATATTTTTTTAGTTACAATGGTATCTAAACTTTCGTATGTGGTAAATTTTTTGGGTAGATTTTCATAATTATCATATACAATCTTGAATTGTACATGGTACTTTTATCAGCTTACTCATGTACTTCACATAGTAGTGCTATAAAGAAAGAAGTATAGAATATCTTATATTTAAAAGTGTATCATAATTCTTGTATTGAATTTAGTGAACTGAAAATAGAAGATTTCATTTAAGTGTTATTTTAGGGCAGATTATAAGGCCGATCATACTAGGTCTTTGTTTATATCTTTTACTTTTCATAGATAACTAAAGTAATTCAGAGAGACGTACTGCAATCAGTGAAGTACCAATAGAATTTCCTATATTGATGTGTGTGACATACATCTTATTCCTCGTGTATTATTGTAAACCTGAAAAAATGGAAGTTTCAGTAGTTGTATGAGGCATAGTGATGGAATCATTTTTTTATAATCCTAAATGGGAATTGTTATTTATTAAGGAAGTTTGAGTGACTTTATCCTAATCGAATGATATCCTTCAAGTATATTTTACATATCAAAGAATACATTATTTAGCCATTCATAATATCTATTATCATGTTTAATTTATGGCTTATCAAAGTACCTTCGAGGTTGTGTGTTCCAGTTTCTATATATTATATAATATTATTCATTTTTACAATTACGGTAATATTAATTATATTATTATGTTCAGTTCATTCATATTTGTGTGCATCATAGGTTTTAAGTGAAATATAGAACGCATTTGTTGTACCATGTTTGATGAATCATTTTAAATATTTTCAAAATAATACTACCTAATAAATTATTTAAATTTACAGCTGAAGTCGCATCGGACAATACAAGTAACATAGTAGCAGTAACAGAAAAAGGAAAATCCGAAGAAAAGGTCATTAAGGAGAGCAGTAAGCCTGAATTTTTCTCCTATTTTTAAATCTACCCATCCGTGATTGTAAGTTACAATTCTATAACTTACGTAAATCGGATTTCTTTTGTTGTTACTAATAACTAATAATAAAATGAGATATTTAGTTAAGTATGATAATTAATCAACTATGACTAAACATTTACTTATCATATATAAATGTCATCATCACTATTATGTAATCATAAAAATTTTTAATTTTTGTCACAATAAACAATAATATGTTTATATTGTCTTCAATATATAGGTCAAGAAGGTATGGAATTAGTTTGTAAGTATCTACGGATATATTTTATATATTTTTTAAATGTATTATTTGTTATGTATTGTATTCTGTATAAGTTTAAAAATATTCATTTGCACTGTGCTTAAATTTTTATTGTGTTACGTTGAGGTAAAGGATTGAATTTAATTAATATTTTGTAGGCCAGGTGCCTATTCCGCTAACATTTTCACAATTTGCACTCAATTTCAAAAAAAAATCATTATATTTCCTTTTTATATACAAGAATTGTAAATCTTTCAAATATGGAGAAATGTTGAAAATTACGTTACGACTTTGCAATTTGTTGACATATTATTTAACAGCTGTTATTTATTTTTATCATTATGTTGTATTTTATTATATTTTTTAACTATAATTTTTAAAATTTATCCATTGTTTACAAACTAAAATTTTCCTGTTTGTTAAAATGATGAATCAATTATTATCCAAAGTAAATTGGTAAAATCAGTGAAAGTAAATCTGTGGCCGCCACCGCGAAAGTTCTAGAATTTCTTTGTGCTACGCTACCATTCACCAATTAGTTATATTTTGTTAGTCTAGCTGTTCACGTATTATCTTTTTTTTTTGTAATATAGCTTTTAAGTTAATACTGATGTTGTGTATTTCTTTACGTCCTACCTACTAACACTACATATCTATAATTTTTTTTTTTGTTTATAGGAATATCGTAGGTATTTTAACGGGGTTATAAGGCCACTTGATAATATTTGAAAAATTATGTGTAAAATTACTTTAACCTCTCTATAAACACATTCACTGACCGATGCAGTTCGTATTCCATGTCTAGCTCCTGTATAATGTTTTTATACACCGTTTCCGGACCAGTTCAATGTTATTAAGAGCTAAAGTTCAGGGGTTATTGCTTTATTCCGTTTACTTGCATGAAAAATACATGATCTTCCGTTGATTTTAAACATTGATGCCACTGATGGTCACATATTTCGAAATATACTTTATATTCAATCCCTATAAATTCTCCGAGGTCATCTTTCATCAGAAATATCATCATTTAGCAGCTATTATAATCACAACATTATTTAAAATAATTCTACTATGTACTCTACTATAAATCTTAATCAATTTTATTGTCAAAAAAAATAAAATTATAACTTTTTTACATATTAAAATAGAGTGAAATTTCTGTCTGCATTTTTAATCAATGTTCAATGAATAGTGTCAAAGCATTTTATCAACAAATATTTTCTATGTAGGTAGAAAATATAATGAAAAGTGGTAAAATTTTTCCTTTTCAATTTGTATTTTACATTTTTAATTTTTTGTGGAACAAAACTACAAACGAAAAGTGAAAAGTACAAATTGAAAATTTGGAATGTGTGTTGGTGGAATAGGCGGAATTGGTGGGGATAATTCATATTATTACGAATAATTCGGAGATAAACATATGAGAATGGAATTTTCCGTATACGGATTCTATTAGTATAAATTCCGAGTAGCTCCCCTAGTTGTAATATGGGCATACTTATTGCGGGCTTTGACCGGTGACACTTTGGGTTGTGCAATCATGCTAACCTTAGAGAAATTTGACCCGTCTTCGGTCAAAATTGTAAATTACAGTAATATACAATAATAATGACATAATATGAATGCGTTTCGATGTTCGGTAACAAATAATAATTTTGATTTGCGTTATATTTAATGTCCATATGCAAATTTTACTTTTGTTTTTCTTTGAGTAATTTTATTGTTCTGTCTTAATGTCATTATATTTATTAGTTATTACTTACGACTATATATCCAATGATTTATAATCTATAACTGTGTAGTTTAAATGCTTTTGCATCATGATTAACTTTTAGGGGTTTGGTTAGTTCTATTGGTTTTACCTTGGGAGTCATTTGTATAAAATCTTACCGCTAAACAACTTTCAAGTATACAAGTATATTATTGAAATCTGTGACTCATCTATTAGTTGGATTATTAATCTGTGTGTTTTAGATTCTGAACTGAGTGATGGAATCTTTTGATTTTACAATGATGTGTGGTTTTTTTTTTTTGTGTCTGACGACACCTTTTTTGCAGTAAAAATGCTTCGATTTGCTTAAACAGCAACTTTTCTGGAAGAAAATTGAATATAGATGGTACTTATGCGTGTTAAAAATCCAACTATTCGAATATTTTTTGAAAAAATCGAAAAAAACGATAAAAAAATTACGAAAAACGGGAAAATTTACGCAAAAACACGTTTTTTCAAACTACATTTTTTAAAATGCTCTAACTCAATAACGAAAAATCGCAACAATTTGAAATTTTCACCAAATCTTTATATTAATGTTTTCTATACATAGTTAAGTTTTCAAAGTATTTTGACATATTTTGACTTATTTATAGACAATTTAAATTTTCTACTTTTGTAAAATGTTTTTTTTTTGAACACCTATAAAATTTAATTGGCTGGCCAATAACTCTCAAAAATTTAATACAAGGTTTATAATAAGCTTAATTTATCTTCACTAGAAAATATCGGTGATCGTTTCACTCAAATTTTTTTTATTAGCCCATAAAGTTCAAATTTGTATAAAATATGTTAAAATCGCGGTAATTTGCAAGTTATTTTGAAGTGGAAAATTCATAAAATTTTTTCTGTTCATACTTAAGGTTCAAAATTTTATCACTAGATTTTCCATAAGCTAATCTTCAAAAATATATAAAAAAATTTCTACCAGATTTAAATGAAAAAATTTTATGACTCTTTTAAATTTAAATTTTTAAGAAATTGCATTATAATTCAATTTAAATATAAAATATTATATTATTTTATACACATTTTAGACAAACATATTAACTCCGTTCAGAATCGTTATTCATATACAAATATACCTATCATTGCATTCAAATTCAAATTCTAAGCTATCATATGCTGTTTGAAAATCGACAAACAAAACATGCATTGAACTCCCATGTTTTTTGTATAAGTTGTCGACACTGAAAATCTGGTCATTTATCGATTTTTCTGGCCTAAAACCAACTTTGTAATCTCAAATTCCATTTTCATCAGGCTCCTTTCTCTGATAGAATCCATTTAGTAAATATTTTCTATGCAACATTTAAGAGTGCTATTTCACAGTAATAATTGCAGTGCTTTCTATATCCCTTCTTATGTATGAGACATAATATCATCGCAGTTTTCCATTCTTCCGGTACGTCCTCTGTTTCCCACATTTGAGTAATTATTTTCCATATTCTTTAAGTCAGTTCTTCTCCTCTATTCTTTATCGATTCTACTACGATCTCGTCCTCTCCAAGCTATTTGTGATCCATAAGCTTTAGTATATGGTACTTGACTTCCTTATAGATGGACTGATCATTTCTGGTGTTCCTACTGAGAGGGAAAATTTCACTTGGATGTTCGCACTTAAGTAACTTGTCAAAGTAGCCTATTTTCTGGCAAATAACATTCTTTAATATCTTTCTTTTATCCTACAGGTTCTTTTAAGATTTTTAACGCTTTGATATAGGTCTCTAATTCTGTTAATTCTATATTCTAATTCTACATCTTATTCTTTTTTAATTAAATTTAATAATCGCTTCTAATTTAAAAGTTCTCCTTATAAAAATTGATAAACACAAAAATTGCTCTGTTATGTATTGCTTAATTAATGATAAAATTGTTATTAATGTTAAAATATAATCGCTAATATTAGTGTTAGTACTTAACCTAATAAAAGTAACCACTGTTAATTATTTATCAAAGTTTAGTGTAATCATCATAATTTATGGCTGTAATTTATTCACATCATAAAATTTAAATATTTATTAAAATAATAAATGTACATTTCTAAATTATATAGATATAATAGAAATATAAATAGAAGAAGATAATTCAGAATCAACCACGACCAGTAAAACAATATTTAATCTTATAGTATTGTGTGTATATTTTATAATTTTAAAATTTTTAATTTTAATCATATGAACATTGTCTCTAACAGACATTATTAAATTGTAGACTTAAAATTCTTAATTAGTATTAATCTCATCGTAGTTCTTAATACTCTTAACAATTAATTAGAGCAGTAGTTCTTAACCTTTTTTGAATCAGTGCCCATGTATCGTTAAAACTGACTGCTTAAGTGCTAATACCCTTTTCCTGCAATATTAAATTTTTTTTTTTAAAAATATATTCATATATATTTACTTATTTTTTTATTTATCAGTAAACTAAATTAAAATAAAAACTCACCTTATGACGTTGTACGGCGTTTATTCTGATTTCTCGTTTAATAATTCATAGTGTTATAAAACTATCATCCCCACGGAAAGATTAAAATTTCCCAAAGGGGGTGGTACCACTCACGTTAAGAATAACTGAGTTAGAGACTCTATAATATAGAATATAAATTAATTTCATTCAATCTTATGTGTCGAATTTTCTCTTCGATTAAATACATCTGTGATCGTCAATTACTTGAAGAAAATCAGATTCCCTCAGTATTTACCGGTATAACATGAAATGTAAAGATATATTGATTGAGTTTAAGTTATTGATCACTTATGAATAAATATTATTCACTATTATTTTAAAATATCATTATCATTGCTTCATATTCAAAAATATTTTTAATATTTGTCACAACATTGCATTGCATTGCCCTTAATATATTTCTTCAGTGGGTACAGAAATAAATTGTAAATATAATATATAGTCATGATTGGATAATTTTTATTATTTATAATTTTTCCTGCAATGAGGAATTAAAAAGATACAGATATTCAGAAGAACTGACCTGAAGTTATTTTATTTGTAACAGTTATTTTTTAGGGCTTATTGTAAAATATGGAAATAATTAGTTCGGGTTTTAACCGGTGACGGTTTGGGTTGTGTCTTGTGTGGTCACGCTAAATTAAATAACATCTCCCATTCCTGGTAAATTAGTTAATTTTAGAAATATACAATAATAATGACATTAAAAGTATGTATTTTGCTGTTCGTTAACAAACAGCTAATTCACGAATGACTGAGAGAAATACTACAATCACACGGGAAAACCATAAATTTTATTCATAATAAATTGTCCGATACTTATGGTGTATTCGAATGAAGGTTACATTAGGAGGATTTTAAATTGCTAATAGGTGTTATCACACATTCGAGCAAGCATTCTATCAATATTTTTTCATTCTATACTGGTATACTGATTACCATTACTACTTTTTGCATTTTGATTTTTGATTAACTTTAGAGGTTAAGATAGTTTAATGGTGTTCTACTATGATAGATCGACTTTAGTTCTTATCAGAAGGTATCCATTAAATTTATTATACTTATTGTGACTACAATATTCCGTACATAAGTATAAAATCTATAATAATTTGTACGTTGCGGCTGGCCCATATATCATAAAAACCATAATCAAGTACTGCTTTGTAAATATTTAATGTGCATAAACATTTTTAAGGTGAGGATTATGATATACCAGATAGTAAGTGTTATATTTTTTATTTATTATTCAGCCAAAATACTCTATTCATTTACAACTATATTATTGCCTTCTAAGTGACTGTAAAATATTCTGTGTAATTATTGTAATACATATTTAATAATATGCCTTAGTGCCTACATATTTACCATATTATCCACAACTAATTCTACTATTGAAGTATACCTATTCGGGCTATTATAGTAAATATAAAAAGAGATTTAAGTAAATGTTGACATCTACAATATTTGTAATTAAATATATATATATATATGTTGTATCTTTCCAACGATAAACATAATAAAAAGTTTATAAGAGATTGAAATTAGAAAGTAATGCACTATTGTTTGAGACTAAAAAATTTCTTATATAAACTATTTTATACTTCTTGTATATTATTCATATTTATAAACTTATATTATAATCTGATCCAGACATCCAGTAGATCTTATTAGGTTAACATAATTATTTTTCGAAATCAACTGAATATTAGTTTGAAATTTAAGAGACATGATACAGCAATATAATTCAGTGGTGTCTGTAACCCATCCGATATAGAAACTAAGGAACCTCATCATTTTTATTTGTGTCAGCATAGTAGGAAAAATGCAAATTATTTATTACAAAAAAACAGTATCATAACATCATAAAAATATTATAATACATTACACGATCAGTAATGGATGCTATCATGTTCGTGGACAGTCACACCTCTTTACCACACATTATCTCGCCACTCTCTCCTGTTCATTTAGGTCATTGTAGCCAACATACGTGCATTTAAGTGCAACTATGTTTAGGTATATACTATAATTCATTTGGTATTATATTGACAGTGGAGTTGCAGTTTATTGTACATGTGAAAATATTTAAATAAATAATACACAATTTAAAACTCTCTCAAAATAATAAAAAAAATCAATGGTACTTCCTAGACCAATATGCAAAAATGTATATTTATCTTTTACTTTGTTTAATTCTACTTGAACTTTAGCTACTTAATTATACATAATAGGAACGTTGGTAAAAACGAAACATGTCTTGTGATACCTTATGATTCTATAAATAATGCCATATTTGAAGGAAAAAATAACAAATATTTTATTTTTTATTTTCATAATAGAATAAGGAATGAAATATTTGGAGCTCAAATTTCTTTAATTATGCATAGCATTACCAAATGTTAATAAAAATATATTAATTGTTAAAATCGAGCTTAGTAAACTATTCAACCATTTGTATTCAGACTTATCTACCTGTCATGGAAACATCAGTAAAATTAGCAATTTTAGAAAAATATTATTATCTTTGATGATGTTGTTATATTTAATGTATAATATGATACTATAATACAAACATATGAGAATAGTTCTTTCTTTATTGAGGTGAAAAATATACTGATGATTATAATGATATTTAATAATGGTAATCGCGGACGAGTGGACAGTTCCCAACCGTCGTACATATAATATCGTGGTTAATGTATAAAATAATTAATGCTGAATATACAACAGATGTAAAATAATATTGTGATGTTTAGAGGAGGACTTTCTGTATAATATCAGACACTCAAGACAGCTTGAGAATTATGTGAGAAATCAAGCTTATGTAATTCTATATTTTACTACTCCGTGAGTATTCGTTTTATATAATGTCATTTTTCAATGTTTGTAGATTGTAAATTTTTTTGAGTGAACTATATAATAACATTATTCTATATTTATTATGTTTAGCCGTTTGGTACAATCACTAAATTAATCAAGCATAAATATATTGTAAACTTATTAGCCGATTCTTTCCATGAAACACTCATGGCCTCCCAAAACTATGACCCAATATTTTTTAATGGAATACTGCCTTTTATTCTTAAGATCATTGTCATTTTTGGTTAAACTTGAGGTACCTATAACAGTTTGATTTTCGGTAATAAAACAAATTAAATACAAAATATGTACTAACTAAAAAATAACTAACAGCGTTAACACCATAAAGTAAAACATTCACACATCCAACCCAAAACTGTTTCAACTCTTAAATATGTTTTAAAAAAATTCATTCATAACGCTTTTATTGGCTGTACCATTGCTAAACTGGTTTTTACGTTTTGAGCTGATCATCATTATTTCGAGTGGTGCACTAGCACTGCGATGCTGGCTGCCATGCCTTGGGATGGTTGATGCGTGGCTGGGCCTACTGCTCGTTAGGCAATCTGCTTTGTCTCTGGCTGCATACTGAACATGGCCGTGAACTCGGCTAAAACGGCTTTAGCCATCCCGGACGTCATAGTGTTGCTAGTCCCAGAGGCTTTATTCTCTCAGTCAGACATTATTTTGGCTGGTGATTGCCTGGGATTTCGGTTTTCTCTGTTTCTCATGAGAATAAGTGTAGCAGGTTGACACCTCATAGATAATGTAGCTATCAATCAGTAAATCCGCAAACAAACCAAGGAAACATTATTGCATACATGTGTTGCCGATACAATTTCGAAAATATTATTAATGATTATGTTTCCAAATTTATATTATAATTTATTATATGTATATATTGTCACCCTCAACATTTTATATCCCGAGTAATGGCGATAGACATCAAAAGATTATTCGTATTTTCAAATTGTTAATTTCCAATATTTTAGATTCTGAACGAATAATTTTATTCATTTTTGTGTTTGTCATCCCGTTTTGGAGCAGTAAAAATTGGAACATTTTTTTCAAAATAGGAATTTTTCTGAAATAAATAAATAATTAATACTTATTTTTGTGGTTATTGTTGATATTTTTTTCTAACACATGCACCACAACATAATATATTAAATATTATATAATTTACCTATTCTACTTCTAGATTAGTATCTATACCTGATGTCGCGTTTGGCATTTGATTGTATAAAGCCCGTCGGCTCTATAACTTAATCTAAATGGTCGACGAAATACTCACAAGTACAGGCGGTTACGTCAGACGGCGGATTTCATCCCACGCAACCGTGCCGGGGACGTAATTATAACAACAAATAAATGATATTATACAATAGAACAGCCGACACACGTGCGAACACCTAAACGGAACAAAAAATTCAAAATCTGCAGCGACGAACGACGATACACAGAAAACCAGAATGCCGGTTAAGTATGACCACCCTACTGGAAAATATTATATGAATAAAAATATATGGTCATGTTTCGAACAATATTGACCAAACAGCCAAATCACAAAATTCACACATGGTTTTTCAACTATTGATGATAAAGTTTACGACAAAGACCAATTGATGACACACATAACATGAAGTTTACAAAAAAGTAAAAAATTAATGAGAAAGAGTTGCCGGTGCGTCCAGCCTTTTATATGCGTTGTGTGACAGTGTCGTCGAAGTATGGATAAAATAATGAATTAAGAACTGAGAATTAGCGACTCTGCCAACAATGATGATTTCAAAAAACACTTAATGAATTTCATAGATACAGAAAAAATGAAATACACAAAAAGGTAGATAGTATAACGGATGAATACGCGCACCTGGCTGATATGACACCATCTAATCAATGATTTTGAACAGCTGTTGTCAACCGAACCACAGTAACGCACGATACGACCGCTAAACACTACACATTTAAAACATAGACTTATAATATATAGACCGCGCATTACACTCGTTTTGTTTAGAATACCTTGAAGCCAACATATGTGTGAGAGAGATCATTGACATAATAATGTGTATGAGAGAGAAAGACTCTGACATTACTTTTCCAAGGAGTTTATAAACAATTTATATAATACCCTTGTCCCTTGATATTAAAAACATTTATATAATAATGATAAAAAATTGATAATAATATACAAAATATATATAATATACTCATCTAAATTATTGATTACCAAGGAATATTATAAAATTGTTTACAACCTCCTTCGAAAAGTAGTGAATGAGTCTGTTTCTCTCGCACATATGTTGGTTTCAATAAATTTTACTAATGTGTGGTCTATATATTATAAGTCTATGTTTTAAAATAACAAATAATTGAAATAATACAGTGGTACAACTGACCGGGCTGCGCCGCCGGGAATAAAAATAAATTTAAAAAACTTGTTTGCGGTGCAAACAATACCATCTCCGTTCGGAATCGTTATTTGTATACAACAGAGGTATTCAAACTTTTTCATCCCAAGGCTCCTTTGAGTCTTCACAAAATTTTGACGGCTCCCTAATTAAAAATGTAATTTATATTTTATACTAATTATTTATTTATCATATTACATATATAAAAAAATTATAAATAGGTAGTTATTGTAAAAAAAAAATATAACAAAATATTTTATGTTTAGTTTTAGGAAATATAACTCAATAAAATAATAATAATATTAAATAATCAATATTACTTATTACTAGATTTTTAGTGAGATGGATGCGCTTGCTTATGCTTCATAATATGTTCAAATCGTGGCTCAAGTTTGGAAATAGCTATTCTCATCTCCTTCTCAACGTTCACTTTTGATCAATATTTTGTTTTAATTATAGCTAATGCAGAAAACCCGGTCTCACAGAGGTACGAAGTTGCAAAAGGTGTTAAATTTTTTCAAAGCTTGGGTGGCCAATTCGGTGTATTATAGTTTCACATGCGTCCAAAATTGTGTTAACGACGATGATCCGAACATGGTCTTCATTGTGGAATCTGATGTTACATCGATCTACTGTTCTTGTTCAGTAGATGACAAATTTGTTGGAAAGTCAGCACTGAAGGGATCTTTGATCCAATTTTGTTTTTGAGTATATTGTGGAAAAAAGTGTTCAAAATGAATTTTGAGGTTAGATAAGTGGTCGATAAACTCATTTTTGACGATATCATTCAAGTTCATATCATTTTCTTTTAGAAATGTATGGAGCATAGGAAAGCAGTCATTAAAAGCGTTGTCTTCTATTTTAGTCTTCCATAAAACTAATTTTCTTTGGAAAGCCGTAATTTTATCAAGAAGCTCAAAAATGTGGGTTTCATTTCCTTGTAACGATTTATTTAATATATTTAGCTTTGAAAAAATATCGGAAAGATATGACAGTTTTGTAAGAAAATCAGTGTCTTCAAATTTTTTGTGGTATTCATGGTGGTCTAACTTGCCACTACATTTCCACGTGAAAGCATCGAGAATTGCAATAGTAAAGTAAGGAAGTGTACTCAGCTCCCATATCAACACACATTTGTTCGAAACTTCTGGATTTCAACGGACGAGTTTTGATGAAGTTAACGATTTTAATAGTTGATTGCAATACCTCATCAAGAGATGGGCTGATATATTTTGAAGCGAGAGCTTCTCTGTGCATTATGCAATGAGTCCATACAGCAAATGGGGCTTTTTTTTAATGAGGGCTTGAAGTCCGTTATAACATCCTGACATCGAACGAGCTCTATCAGTACAAATACCACAGCACATTTCCCACATTAAATTATTTTCCGTTATGAAAAAATCGAGCATTTGGAACAAATCTACTGCTCCAGCTTGACTTTTAATAGTATATACATATACTATTACGTAGTATATAAGTGTTATACTATACAATGTTACCTATTATTGCATTCAAACATTCCATTGTAATGACCTGTTAGTTCCATTCCACCCCCTACTATACACAGAGCGAGGACCATCCGGTTCTTTTTTAACATGCATATAACACAGAAAAATATTTATTTTTATTTTTTTAGGGCTCTGTGAACATTGAAAAGAGATAAATATCTATAATAGGCATAATTATTGGTTATTTTTTGTACTATTTAAAAAATTAGACTATTGGAAGTCCGTAGAGTAGTTTAATAATGAAAAATAAATTATTTGGGCATGTCAGTATTGCTTCGTACATTCGTTGCGGCAAGAGTACACCAACATACCAGTACCAATATATATATATATATTGCTTTTGAACTTGAATGAATGCAAAATTTCCTCTTTTTAGCTTATTTCACAAAATCACGTATGCAATTGCGTCAATTATAGCGTAATTTTCATCCAACATCTATACGAAGACTAATTAATAAATTTTGGTGTGGACATGCGCCTTTTTCAACTTTTTGTGGTATATAGGCAGTCTTGTAAAAGATACTTTTAAAAAGTATTCAAGTACAGATACAGTTATTTATTTTTAATAATATTTAATATACGTATTTGAAAACTTAAAAAAAAAAATATTAAAGTACAAATACGAATTCTTTTAAAAAAAATTTAGAGATACTTTCAAATACTTTTTTTTATTATATGTTTTACCTTTTTACCTTGACCTTATAGATAAACTTGATCATTAGTAAACCGATTTAATTTTTTATTCAAGCACTCTAGTTTTATTTAAAATTAAATAGAATAATAATGCAGCACTTTTGGTCCTTAGTGTATGTTGTAAGAACCATCAAATACTGTACATTGGACAATGTACCTAATGTACAACATACACTATACAGTCAATAATATTTTAAAATTTACTAATTTTATAAACGTGGCACAGTACTTTTTGTTTTTAACATCAACAGAAAACTATAATTTTTTTTATTATAATTTAGTATTTATTATTGATTAGTAACGATAATTATTGAATTAAATATTAAAAAATATAATAAAACCAGTAGGTACGATACAAATGACGTCTTCAGTCTTTATATTATTAAGTTAATTCACATACAGTAGTACAGTATACACGTCGATACTCAAAAAATGGCAAATGACAACTAATGTGAATGTCTAAATATATATTTGTCATTTGGGAACAATAATTATAACATTTAATTAATAATCAAACCCGACAATTTTTTTTTGTTTTTTTTTTCTTGTTACTAATCAATTTTTAGATCGGCCACCTCTACGAGGACCACCGTGACCGTAACAAAATCAAAGCAATTAATGATGATAATATTCACGATTTTGTGATAATATTTATTAATTCCATCTTAGATCATATACGATATATATGATCTAAGAATTCCATGATAATAGAATGTTACTGTGGTCACGTGATCAATTATTACGAATAAATCCGACGTTGTGACAAAATAATGAAAATAATGACAAAAATAATGACAAAAAAATAAAACAAAATAAACAACCAGCACAATAATGGAACGACATTATGTGTATACAAATCACGGAAAATAACGGCAACTTTT
>JAIPRK010002410.1:0-20379 GCA_025469195.1 Chaitophorus viminalis | reverse complement strand
ATTACTCAGTTCCATGGTTTCACTCTGAAGACTTTTACTAACTTTATTAATAGCAGATAGTAGTTCATACCAAATAACAACACTTAAAATAAAATCATAAGAAAATTCATAATTTGCCAAAGACAAATTTTCACTTTTTATCTTAGGACCCTTTGTTAACTCACTGATTTCTACTAAAGCATCGTGTACTTGGCCTAATTGAAAACGAATAGGTTTAATCGATTCGACTCCCACCTGGTATCTGACATTGGTTTTAAAGTAAAGTCTGAAACGTATTTTAAAAGAATAGTCATCAATTACAGTAGTCATGAGGATGACAGGGGCCGGAGCGCCCTTATAATTTGGACTCCCCACCTTTGACCCTCCGAACACCGTGTATAAGTACGGTACCTTTGTAATAAAAAATTATTTATTTAATCTCTTAAGATCTTTGACCTCCTCCTCCCCCTAGAAAAATTGTAGTTACGTCACAGTCTCGGTGACCAGGAGTCTTGGCGATTAGGTGGAGCTAGTTATAAGTATATTTAACGTTGTGTCTAACACGTGTGTATTATTTAGGAAAATCAGACTCCAAAATTACAGTTATGCTCTATTTACGTAATTTACATATATTTACGACATATCAAGGGTTTCATAAAAAAAAAAAAAAATAGTGAAAAACGTAGTTGTTATAGTAACTTAAAAATTAAAAAAAAAAATCCGAATTTTAGCATTTTTACGACCAAAAAGAACGGGTGAGCCTCACTTTGCTGTACAGTTGGGAGTGGAATGCACCTCGTTTATAGGATAGGTCATTATTTCAATGGATTTGTTAAATTTGAATGCAATGATAGATATCATTGAATACGAATAACGATTCTGAACGGAGTTAATATGTTTGTCTAAAATATGTATATAATAATATAGTATTTTATATTTAAATTGAATTATAATGCAATTTCGTAAAAATTTAAATTTCAAACAGTCATAAAATTTTTTCTTTTAAGTCCGGTAGATATTTTTTTATATATTTTTGAAGATAAGCTTATAGACAACTTAGTGTTAAAATTTTGAACCAAAAATTTTTTGTTAATATTATCAACAGAAAAAATTTTATGAATTTTCAACTACAAAATAACTTGCAAATTATCGCGATTTTAACATATTTTATACAAATTTAAACTTTATGGGCTTATAAAAAAAATTTCAGTGAAACGATCTCCAATATTTTTTAGTTACAATTAGTATAACTTATAATTAATCCTTTAATACATTTTTAAGAGTTTTCAGGCGGCCAAAAAATCTTATAGATATTTTTAAAAAAAAACTTACAAAAATCGAAAATTTAAATTGTCTATAAATAAGTCAAAATATGTCAAAATACTTTGAAAACTTAAGTATGTATAGATAATGCCAATATAAAGATTTGGTGAAAATTTCAAGTTGTTACGGTTTTTTGTTTTTGAGTTAGAGCAAATTTCAAAAATCGATATCATTTGTCAGTCAAGAATATTATACATTATATTATATTTTACATGTAATTTTATATCAATATTCGCTGTTCAAACGCTTATAAAAAAAAATTGTGCATATGGATATTAATAATTTTTGAATGACAATAATAATTACTTCTGAGGAATCTTCTATTAAATTTTCAAGTATTTTGTATTTGTCAATTTTTTTTAATCACCGATTATAAAAAAAAATGTAAAAATTTCGAATATTTTAAATTCCTATAAGTGACTTAAAAATCAATATAATATTTTGAAAAAAATATGACGTAGAGGAAATGCCTATCTTAACAACTGGTAAAAATTTCAAGTTTTTGCGTCTTATACTTTTTGAGTTATAACAAATATTTAAAATCGTTTGACGATAAATCCCTATTTTATGCAATTTCGTAAAAATTTAAATTTCAAACGATCATAAAATTTTTTCAAAAATTTTAAGTTGTTGCGGTTTTTCGTTTTTAAGTTAGAGCATTTTAAAAAAATGTATTTTCTAAAAACGTGATTTTTCGTAAAATTTCCCGGTTTTTCGTAATTTTTTTTATCGTTTTTTCGATTTTTTAAAAAAGTGTTGAAAAAATTGTATTTTTGACTCGCCCTAATACTATCTACATTCACTTTCCTTTCAGAAAAGTTGCTGTTTAAAAAAATCGAAGCATTTTTACTACCAAAAATCGTATCCTCAGGCATAAAAAAAAAAAAAACACACATCATTGTAAAACCAATAGATTCCATCACTCCGTTCAGAATCTAAAATGAGGTGAGCATCCTAAACGAATCATCCTGTATGGCTGTATATAAATCAATTAATATCAATATTGACCAAATAATTGAATGAAAAAGAGAAACATTTTTTTTATCATATAAAATAAATATATTGTTTTTACTGTTATTTGCATTTTTATATTTTATTTACTTTTTTCGAGGTGTGCAAGTACAAAATGAACCAGCTACCTAGTGTAGGTATGTATTCAAGAGCATAAAATTGTTATAGGTTATACGGCATATGTATGAAAAATATGTATAATCATAAAGTATCGCGTAGTGTATAATTATTAATTATAATGTATATAACCTGTACTTGAGCCTACCAGGTGTTTATCGGAATAAATAATAATTTATGATTTTAGAATCCCCTCCCCCCTCCCCGTAGAATTAAATCAAATACGCTACTGTAGCTATTGCAAATATCTCGTTTTGAAATGTTATAATTTTCATTTTTTCACGATAGTATTATAGTTTTGTTTTTTTATAATTTATATTGCATTATTGGTATTAACCACGACCATAGTATCTATAACCATCGTATTAACAAATAAAAATGAATGTAATACTAGTATTTATAATCAATGGTTATAACACAGAACTGTGAACACCTGAACACTAATAACTAATAAGTAATACCTAATAGGTTAGGTTACAATGAAAAGTACAATGAAACGTCAAATAGGTATGATTGGTTGGGAACAAAATAAAAGTATCCACATTATATACGGTACGTAAATTGGCTTGGCCACAACCAGTGATGTATTCATAATTTTTTTCTAGGGTATACGCTCAGCGCATAGACGTATATTGAGGGGAGAGGAGTGGGGAGCTTGATCCTCTCTCTCTCTCTCTCTCAAAAAATTTCTAACCAAACCTAAAATTAACTTATGATAGGTCGTGGGGTATACTGCCGCGTCTTTATATTTAAATTGATTTATCTACCCCCTCCCCCCCCCCAAAAAAAAAAAAGGTTTTAAGACATATTTATGTCATACGGTGGGGAACCGGTCCGCCGTCTGCGCAACGAGGTACTAATACCATTGATTAAACATACAAATATATAATCGTATATTTAATCAATGCTAATACTATACTTCCTATGATATCTGTACAACGAAAAACGAGCCGCCGACATCGCCTAGCCATTAATAATTTATTTTACCTACGTCTTTGATTAATTTTGAGGTATACGCGCGTATATCTGCGTATCTCTAGTAATTTTACAGGGTATACGCTAAATCAGTAAACTGGTGGTAGGGTATACGCCGTATACCCTCCAATACACCACTGGCCACAACGCTTAAAAATGTACGAAGTGAAAAATCAAGTAACTTCCAGTCGTACAGCTCCAATCTTTATTTGGGAATCCCAATTTACCGAATTTGATTATTTTAAATGCACGAACTGATTCCCTTTGGAAGTACTCAATAATTTTGTAACCGTTCAAACTGTCCCCATAAGATAGATATTATGATAGCGTCGATAGCGATTCAGAATCGTTTTCAAAGGTTTCTTACATTTAAATGCGGTGTCCATCACCAGCAGCGTCACACTTCTTATTCGCCATTACATCATTCATTATTAAATAGGTACCATAATCAATTCTAACATTAACCAATTTAGAAACTTTATAAATACCTAAGGAGAATTAAACTTGATCTTTGTTTCACTTATAAACTGATTAAACGGTATCATTAATTGTCGTGAGCTACTAGAAAAATTTAATTTAATTATAGTACCCACTTCCTGTACTAGGAACTCTAATAGGTACATTTTATGCGCCATTCCATAGTACTAATTGTGATAAAAATGCCCCCGTTACCTACTACATACCTATGTAACTTTATTTTCATATCTGTCAATTTGGTTTTGTATTACTATAAGAAAACGTATGTAAACATATGACTACATGAGCCAACACGGTCTTTGTATTTTTTGGGCCCGTTTAAATTTCTTATAAAAAAATTAATGAACAATACAGGCAGTAGGTACAAAGTAACCGTTTACAAGACTCATATACGACATACACCCTTATCATTGTTATTATGCTTTAATGCACCCAACACGCAACTCGTTACTTTGCCACAAATTGTACATCCCTCATATTTCACTAATGAATTTAAATATTGTGTTTCTTTTCTCAATAGTTAAATTATTACATATTTTCACGTGTAATATAATTCAACATAATACCAATGCATGTGTGTGCACTGTGTAGTGATATTGTAATTGTATCATTTTGAACTTCAATACAGACGTATGGTGCTGACTGTATTCTTGTTCACTTGTTCTTATTTTATTACAATTGTATTATATAGTTTTAAAATGTGTTCTCAAAAAGAGAAATTTTACAAAAGAATCTTTGTGTTGAATTGATAATGCACAATCACTGGTCAAAGGTTTAATAAAAGTAAACGTGTAATAGGAAATGTTCATCTTTATCAAATAAATGTAAATGTGGAATTCCAAATGCCAATCTAATTTGAACTATTCCAATAAATAACAGTACCTATTTCATTTTTTTTTTCATGTATAAAATAATAACTTTATAATACTCATCTAATTTACTTAATAAATCATTTTTTTCAGATTAATACGATTTGGTTTTTTTTCTACTTACTTTATCCACATCAAATTGGATAATGAATTCATTGTACTTATTTACAGTGGTTGATGTATATTATGAGGTACATTATACTGTTCATATGGCTAAGGACGCTAAGGTATACATTGCCTGGGTAATATGTATATTACCAATTTTCATACTTTACCCGTAACATATTATAAGCTGATCAACATTTAAAGGTTTAAAAGCTTTGTAAAAAGTTTTAAATCAAATCATCATCATACATAAATAATAAAAATACTAATTAAAATAAATACAATTTATTAGATAAGTGCATATTTATTACAGTGAAATAAATTATTTACTTTTGAATCCAGTTGTACAGTACTCGTTGATAATAATAAGTTAAAAAATTAAAGTCAATAAAATAATAGTTATCCAAAATATTTGTTTGCATAATATAAAAATTTACTATGTTACCATGATATTAAGAAAATGTTTTTATATAGTGTGGTTTATAAATTTAATTTTATATGATAACTTATGAGTTGTAATAGAACTACAAAACAAGATTTAAAAATTGACACATATTAAATAATAGTTTAAAATGATTTATATGATCATTAACAATGTTTTATTTATTAATTTTAATACAAATATTTAACTTAAAAGTAGAGATCTCTTCAGGTTTTTAATAAAAACAATAAATTATTAGTTACATGACACAAATATATATTCCTTAGCTAATATGTTTTTATATAGAAATTTCTTAAAAACAACAGTTAAAATAAAAATAATGTCATAATAATGAGGTGTTACCTAATTCATTTTATTACTAATCTCGAAAGTTGTGATCTCTTCAGGTTTCTGTATCCATGTACCAAATTTAGAATGCTTAAATGCTAACATTAATGATTGCTTTGCAGCTATATAATCTTTGTTTGTATTTTTTAATGAATCATAATAAATCCTTTCATCATTTTTAATAACAGTTGGTAAATTATTTGTTGCAATACACAAATTTATATAGTCTTTAGCCAATTCACTCTTACATAACCTAGACAATTTATTATCAATCGTCCTACCAGTGTTTCCTATCACAATTTCCATTCCTTCATTTATAATCCAATTTATACAATAAGGTGATTGTGCACCTACTCTACGAGGTAGTACACTGTAGCCGCGAAGTTCAGGTTTATGTACTCTGAAATTAAAAGTACAGCTATAATAGATATATATAATAAACAAATTAAAACTCACTTATAATCTCCCGGTAAATCATGAATCATTTTTTCAATACGATCATATATTGTTCTCTTCATATGAATCATATTAAATACACTACCAATTGATATTGAATTCAAGTAAATAGGGTCAACAAAATTGGACAACAAATTGCCTTGAAGTCCAAGTACATTCCAACGTGTTAATTTGTCTGAACAAGACATGGTAACTAGGCGTTCACCCTGAGCAACACCATCATATGTTTGAATTTCTCGACCAAACACTTGTACAGTACCAGCACCATTTTCAATTTTTGATCGAAGTAAACCACGATTTAAACGATTAGAATTTTTTTCTGTGTCAGAGAAACTAAAGATTCTTGCTTCACCACAAGGAGCAGTGTTTATATACAAATGAAATGAAATGTTCTTTGACATTCTAAATCTATGAGTTTTTTCATCAAAAATGAATATGGATGGATTGTTTTTCACAGAATTCATAAGTTCTCGGTAAAAATATTTTACCAAACATCTCCGGGTTAATATTTCTGCATGACAGTCATGTAACGATTCACCACCAAGGCTTAAACTATTACCGGATAAACATTTTGTACCAGTTGCAAGGCCAATAATTTCTGCTTTATTTATATCATTGTTGGTTATCTATAAAAAAAAAAAAAATGGGATAAATAAATGGAAACTAATTAAAATGGACAAATAGTTGATTGTTTACTTTTAAAATACTAGCGATGACAGAATATTCTTTACTTTTAATGTTATCAAACTTTAACTGTTGGTATACAGTATCTGTTAGAAAAGCAAAATAATCAATAATTTTAGCATCTTCATAACCAGTACGCAGTAATTCTATTTGTTCTTTGAATTTATTATCCATGGGATGCACTTCGTAAATGGCTTTTAGTGCATTGCGACAGGCAATTTCTTTTGCTTCTTTTTTATTTTTGCCATAACCTAAATATTTAATACCAAAAACTATAACACTCATACTTTCCAATAAACCATGAGACGGTTCATGTTCATATACAAAGTTTTGTCCAGGAAATATTTCATGCAAAATAGATATGGCTGATGTTGGAATCACTGTATCAACTGCTGGTTTTTTAAATATTTGTGAATGTCCATTTTCTGTACTATCATCATCAAGACCCCTTTTCAAACCTTTAGTTGCATTACTTGCTATGGAAGGTTTGATATCACCATTCAAATTCATTATAAATTTTTGTATTGCATTTATTTTAGCTTTTTTTTTTGAGGATCCACAACCCTCATATTTAATATTATCATTTAAAATTAAATCAACTTTGAAAGTAGGCATATGAGGAGGTCCAGAGCAATTAAAAGAAGACCAAGAATGATCTACATTTATTTCATTGAAATTTCTTAATGTAGTGTCAGGTGTATTGTTAGTATCCATTATATGATTCATTTCAAAATTATAGATAAATTATACTTGAATTATATTTGAGCAAGGCTGTCAATTTTACAAATCTTTTGGAAGCCTGAAAAACAATAATAAAAAATGTTTATTTTAAATAAATATTTTCTGAAAATTAATTGAAAATAACAAAAATTATACAAACGTCTAGATTCTTAATAACTCCTAATATTTGAATTACCTATATGGAATATAATAATAAACAATTTTATTGTTAAAAACTAAATATTAGTTAAAATATTACAACATGGAATTACTAATGGTTTTCTACATGATTTTTAAGATGTTGTAAGAAATAAATAAAAGTTAAAATAATATTTTCATTATAATATTATAATTTGTTTCAACCAGAATACTAAGATTACAAAAGTATAAAAACATACTAAGGGCCATTCTTACAATGTCCGGTTAAGTGTTGGTTAAGACTAACCGGTAGAACATGTGTCAGTTAAAACATGATAAATTCTTTCGGTTAGCATTATCAGGCATTAACCAAACATTGTAAGAACGGTTCTAAGATTAACAATATGAAATAATTAAAAAAAATAAATCCATAGTAGTTGACTTTTAGTCAAATTGTTAAAATTGTATGAATGATATTTATTATGATAGGTACTTATGATACCGAATGGACATACTTCATGACTAATAAGATATATAATTTGACGGCTACTTACATGATACATTGCTGTTGACGGTCAAGCAATCACAGCACTAATGTAGTCGTACATAAGGGGTAGTAGTATCTAGGTAGTTAAGTTAATGTTATTGGTAACAATAATACCAAATTAACAAGGTGCACAATAATTATTGCATAATTAATAATAAATAAGTATATTTTATGGGTACTAGCACAGATTACGTTAATTTATTATAATATGTGAATTGAATAGCGGTACAAGCGTGAGTGGTGAGAAATGTAATATTAAGTACTTGGTAGTTACAATTGTAAATTTTTATATTTTGTCAATTCGTTTTGTTATGGAAAAATATCTTGTGAACGTACCACAGAATAGACGATTAATGATAACACTTACGTCTCGATGTAGCGAAGATAAGGCGATGCTTTTTCCACAGAATATTATATTATGCTACTTCTCTACACAGATATACATAATAAACTAGATTGCTAACTGTGATATGCTTACCAATTACCATTGAAATGAATGAAGCTATTATTTCCGCCATATTTGTGGAAATTATAATCTTATCAGTTACACATAGTGTTATCATGTACTCAAAAAATTATTTCATTTTTTATAAAATAAATAAAATAATTTTATTTTTTATTATATAATATATATATAAATCTATAAACTATTTCATTTAATATGTTCATGAGTGTAAAAGCCAGATAATAATAGTTGCTACTTTTACAAAGCTTGTAAACCAAAATATGATTGTTTACCATTAAAACTGGTAGATCTTTTGCCATCAAAGTTGCATTTGACGTTGCCCAGCGATCTACCATGAAGTTTTTTCAAAAATATCCAATGTAAAATGTAAGCTACATACACGATGGTATGAAGGAACAAAATTTCCCTTATATAAAGCATCAACCCATTTAGCCTGTAGATCTTTGTTAGATGGAAAACTACAGAATATGAATAAGTTTAATCTGTTATTTAAACAAAAATTGACTGAATAAAATCTAAGAATGTTCAGTAAATAACAACATAAGAATAAAGCTACCTGAAAAACTTTACTTTGGCTTTACCAGTTACACTTCTACATCCTACCACACAACACTGAGGCATTTTAAATTTTAATTCTAGGTACATAGGAACTCAAATAAAAACAAAGTAAGGAATACGATATACATAGAATAATAGAAAGCACATTTGTCATTTCATATTATAGATTTTATACTTACATTCATATACAATTAAGACAATAATATTGTAATTCATTAAATTACACCAAGATATGAATATTATATATATCTGTGATCTCTACATTAATGCATTATAAATATACGATATCTTTAATCGTGTCATTATACAGAATATATCCAATATTCAAAACGAGTGCTTCATGCCAGTGAATACGGTTGGCATCCGCGTTAATGCGCATGCGCTGGGACTAGTAATTATCCATGACTCGGATCGCGTGCAATCATATTTATCACATTATTTTATTATTCAACTATTTACTCTGCCCTGTTACCTATCCGGCGTGGTTTTTCATAACAAATAATAAAAATAAGGTTAGGTTAGGTTATTTATAATAATAATACGAAACAACAAGAATACACAGCTAAAGCCAACATAAAATTAACATGGCTGGTATATTAATATTATTTAGATCATAAAATGTATTACAACACAACAAAATGCCCATTACAGTCGAATTATAATGATTATTATTTAATTATTAAAATGTTTCATCAATCTAAAAAGAAATCATAGAAAAAAACATGTTTCATATCTAGACCAGCATAGAATTCATTGAATTTCTTAATCATTTTATTTTTGTCTCGATATGTATATAGGTATTAATTATACTAATTATACATAAACATAATATTAAATATTACTTGTTATTGCTAATTTCACTACATCATATTAGTGACAAGTTAAGTTGTTTAAAATTGTTTTATTTAAAAAAAATTTCTAAAAAATGGTTTTTTCGCCCTTACAAACGGGCTATGCCAGTAATTCTAAATATAAAGTAGAAAAAGAACAGGATGGGAACTCGCTCTGCTCTGCAGTAGGGGTGGAGTGGATCTCATTCATAGGATAGGTCATTATAATGGATATATTAAATCTGAATGCAATGCTAGGTATCATTGCATACGAAAACGATTTTGAACTTTGAACTGAAACTAAAACAAACTGAAATTTGTTAGTTTAGAACAGTGGTTCTTAACCTGTGTTTTTTGATTAAAAATCTTATAAAATTATAAGTGTTCCGTGGTTCTAAAAAGGTTAAGAACAACTAGTCTAGAACAGTTATATGCAATAAATTATTAGGATATTCGTATTTAAATTTGTAATATTATGTCAATATTTGCACTTCAAAAGCTTATAAAAATTAATTGTGCCTATGTATTTGAATAATATTTGAATTATACTTAAAAAAACTTCTGTGGAATCTTCAATTAAATTGTTTAGTACTTTTTTCCAGCAATTTTTTTTTATCCATAATTATAAAAAAAAAAAATCAAAAAAAATCGAATATTTCAGATGCCTATCAATTGCTTAAAAATCAGTAAAATATTTTGAAAAAAAATTTTTTACAGAACATTCCAATCTCAACAACTGGTAAAAGTTCCAAGTTTCTACGACTTATACTTTGTGAATAATAACAAATATTTTAAATCATTTGAGGATAAATCGCAATTTCCTAAAAATTTAAATTCCGGACGGAAATAAAATTTTTTTATAGATATTTAAAGAAAAATTTATGGATAATCTTGTGTTAAAATTTTGAACCCTTAGTACAAATATCAAATCGAAAATACTAAAAAAAATTGCTTAGAAAAATCGAAAATTTATTTTTCTATTAATAAGTCAAACTAGGTACTTCGAAAACTTAACCATGCATAGAAAACGCTAATATAAACTGTTGGTGAAAATTTCAAGTATTTTTTCGTTTTTGAGTTAGAGCATTTTAAAAAAAATGTATCTTGTCAAAAAGTTTTATTTTTATTTTAGAACTTTCAGCTACAGATATATAGTTCGACAATTACAATAGTATACCATAAAATTAGGATTAATTTGATATGATAAAGATAATTATGGTTAATACAAATAATGATAGAAGGTAGAAAATGATATCGTAACCCAATTAAAATTAAAATAACATAATTACAAAATATTTAATATCAACAGTTTAGATATTTACGATTTCGCGAAGACACACAATTAAGGAGGTAGGGTGTTCTTAGAAAGCAATGTGTTTAATAGAGAAGATAAAAGAGAAAAATTAATGGAGTTAATAGGGAATTAAGTTGCGTAATAAATTGGGATATAATATTGGACATAGGTTCAGTTTAAATTATATGAGTTGCCCACAGTTGCTTCTGCGTAAGTCCTACGTTGTCCTTTACATCGGGTGTGACTGTGTGAGAAGTTATTTTGCATAAAAATGCTAGATTTTATTATTAGGGTACGGAAATATGTACTCGTATGATGGTAATAGAATGATTTTTCTAAATAATTATGTTTCAAGACCTTTCTTTTTAGTTATAAACGTTTTATACAGATGTAAGATTTTTTTTGAAACATAAATAAGGACATTTTTATTGTTTTAAAAAACAAATAATTTTTATAAATAATAAAATATACTGATCTTGTAATCTTTTTTCTCCTGGCATAACTTTTTGTTGGGCACAATCCGCCGGGGAAGAGACAGTGCTCATCTGGCCACCCCCGTAATCACGTCTTTGATATTTTTACATATTTTTACTTTAATTTCATTTTTTTATTAAATATTCCCTTATTTTGAAAATTGCTGTTATTGCCGTTAAATTTGTTTTTAAAATAATATAAAGTCGTAAGTCGTGAATTTAGTATCAATTCACCATTAATATTACTTATTAGATTAGATAAAATTTATTTTGAAAACATAAAAATGTACATAATTGCCCAATGTATTGTATGGTTTGTTATCAACGAGGACACTTCAATGAATTAGTTCAATAATTAATTTAGTCAGTAATTAAGTATATCATTTAATGTATAGCTTATTAATAAGAAACCAACGTATAACTTAAATGTCTTATGTTACATAATACATTAATAGGTACATAATTTATGTACCTATATGTAACCTTATAGTTTTTATTAAAAATTAATTTTTCTTTTTTACATACCATGTATTTTTAATTACATATTTATATAGAAATAAATACATACCTACTTATTATATGTACATATATTTTAGTTTTAAATACAAATAAAGCAGCACCCTAATTATTATATATTATCAAACTGCCGTCGAAGCGGGCATCCGGAATGTTTACAAGTGGTATCACCTTATCTTCGAGTAAAAGCATTGGGGGGGGGTTCTTTCCTCCTTTGCACGGGTCTGGTTCCGTGTAGATTTGTGAGGGCGAACGGTTGTTTTTCAATTATCATTGTTTTTCTATGAAAACTCACATGTGTATTGTTGAATGATTTTCGTCTTTATTGTTTGTGTATTCCGTTTTCAGTTATCGAGTTGGCTGGTGGCAAAACCTACGGGATCCGAGTGACTGCCACCACGGCGGACGGCCGGCACACGCCCGTCGGCAGCAGTTCGTTTCAGACGCAAGCGGGCGCGGTTGCGGTGGCGGCCTCCACGCCGCCGTCACCGTCGACGACGTTTGCCAAGTATTACTACATGGCACTGTTCGGTTTACTGATCGCGGGCTTCACCATGCTGTGTTGCAACTGTCGCGGCAACGTCAGGCGATGACTATTTAATACATCGCGCCAGACACGACCACGGTATATCGGTATACAATATATGTAGGTATCTAAAGTCCGGTTTAGGTAACCCATATAAACCGCGGGTATGGTCGAATTGCACTTATTTTTGTCGAATCGCACTTGGGCTTAAAAAAGTTAATGGTCGTACTGCACTCGGGTAAAAAGCAGTTAGTAGTCAAATTGTTGCACTTGGGCAAAATTATTATACATTTGAAGGAGTTAAACAAGGAAAACGAGTGTTTACTAAAAAGTTAACATTCATTTTCCTTCCTACTTATAGGCTTAGGACTGATGACAATGATTTTAATCATTGGCGTGGTTAAAAATAGTTGTTTTTTCCATTAAATTATGTTAATTACATATTTATACATCATAATTATTATATTATATATTATTATTATATATAATATACATATTATTATTATTATTATTATTATTATTATATATTTATTTTTAAAAATCATCAATATTATAATTTTTTTTTTTTCGGTTCGATCATTTTTTGTAGTAATGGCATATGGCAAACTGCATTCAAAAATTCTAGCCGAGTAGTACGCTTTTGAGTATATAAGTCAATATATTTTTCAATATTATTTATTTTTTTCTGATACTGTATTGTTCTTTTGTCGATTTTTGGTTATCTGCGTTATAATATTTATAATGCTATTAAATAGTACATCCGCCGTAGCGTTCGTAAACATAAGATTCGTAATATTTTTGACGGGTTTTCACTATACACGTTCGACTCTTAACTCTTTTTTTGAACGAGTGCAATTCGATAACTACCTGATTTGGGCTTTTACCCGAGTGCAGTTCGACTATTACCTTTTTTCAACCCAAGTGTAATTCGACCATTTCTTTGTAGATAATAAGTGCAATTCGACTATCCCGTAAACCGCGGGGACTGTATAAGTGCAATGAAAGATCTCTCTGGCCTGCGTAATGTATGCACCTATAGATTTATGTACATTATTGGTTTCTCAACAGGTCGCTGAAGGGGGGAGGGGTTATTTTCGATAGATTCTCCGGTTCAATGTTACTTTGTACAGTCTATTGTTAAAATCCGTATTTCCGTCTTTGCAGGGGTGTCTGCAGTTTGTCCACACTACAGCAGGTAGAACAATTTTATCATTTTATTTTTAATAATTTATAAAATTATATAATACTTAGGATAGTACTGTTTTCTTTAACCAATTAAAACTAATATTTTAAATACCTACGGTGATTATTATACCTATAGGTATGGTATATATAGGATATGTTGTTGTATTATTATAATTTCCACAGTTGGTAAATATCAACTGTATATACTATGTTTTATTTCTTTTAATATTAATGTAATAATAATAAAAACACAGTAAAAATACACTTCAATTTTACTGCATATACATTTTACATTTTAATAATTAAAAATATGTACCTATACTGGTTCATGTACATTTTGGTAGACATTCATTCGTATATTCTCAAAATTCTTTTAATATGGTGTATTTAAATCCATTTTTTAATAATTTAATTAGATAGGCTGCAACTTTGAGGAGCTGCAACATGAAGCCATATAGTGGCGTATTTGAGGGAGCGGGTATAAGTCGTATGTTTATATCTAAATATACTAACATCATTAAAATGCTTGAGCTTTTGATATTTTAAAATTATTTAAATAACAGCAATTTACCACCAAGAAATTTAAAAAATTATTAAAATTTATTGAAAAGTAGTCTATTATATAAAAATCATAAATTCTTGTTCACTATATTTGAATAGTGTCTTGTTTTTATAAAGCTTTAGGTAATTTAGAAGTCAATTATATAAATTATGTCCTTCATATTTTGTATTTTCTATTCATTTTATGTAGATTAAAAATATTTCCGCTTAGGTTTAGAATAGACCAAGATTGATTAAGTAAATAAGCTTTACTGAATTTATATAAATCAATTGATATCGATATTGACCAAATAATTGATAATTTTTCAAAAATTAAAAGGAGAAACATCGTTTTTATTGAATAATACATATTGTTTTTACTTTAATTTACATTTTTATATTTTATTTACATTTTTCGAGATATTTAAGTGATGCAATTACAAAATTAACCAGTGTAGGTATGTATTCAAGAGCATAAAATTATTTATACCATTAAAACTGAAAGTATACCGAAGTATTGCTTAGGTATATGTATGAAAAATATGTATAATCATGAAGTATCGCGTAGCCATTGCAAATATCTCGTTTGAAATGTTATAATTTTAATTTTTTCACGATAGACGATGGTATTATAGTTTTGTTTTTTATAATTTATATTGCATTGGTATTAACCATGGCTATAGTATATATAATAACCATCATATTAAAAAATAACAATAAATTTAATACCAGTAGGTATCTATAATCAATGGTAATAACACAGAACTGAGTACACCTGAACACTAATAACTAATAAGTAATACCTAACTAATATGTACATACAATGAAATATTCAAATATGATTGGTTATGAACAAAATAAAAGTATCCACATTATACGGTACGTACATTGGCTTGGCCACAACGCTCAAAAATATACGAAGTGAAAAATCAAGTAACTTCTAGTCGTATAGCTCCAATATTTATTTGGGAACCCCAATCTACCTAATCTGATCATTTTAACCGTCCAAACTGATTCCCTTCAAAAGTACTCAATATTTTTGTAACAGTTCAAACGTTCAAGCTGTCTCCATAAAATAGATATTAACATTACAAACAGTACAAAGTGACCGTTTACCAGGTTCATATACACCCTATCATTGTTATTATGCTTTTATGTACCCAACACGCAATTCGTTACTTTGCCACAAACTGTAAATCACTCATCTTTCAATAATGAATTTAAATATTGTGTTCTTTTTCTCAATAGTTATGTTATTACATATTTTCACATGTAATTTAATTTAAATTAATACCAATGCATGTGTGTGCACTGTGTAGTGATATTGTAATTGTATAAAATTTGAACTTCAATACGGACGTATGGTGCTGACAGTATTCATGTTTATTCTTGTATTATTAAAATTGTATTATATACCTAGTTTTAAAATGTGTTCTCAAAAAGAGAAATTTTACAAAAGGATCTTTGTGTTGAATAGATAACGCACAATCTCTTCACTATTTCATTTTTTTTTTTTATGTAATACCTACCCAATTTACTCATTCATTTTTTTCAAATTAATATAATTTGGTTTATTTCTACTTCTTATTTTATTCATATAAAATTGGATAATGAATTCATTGTACATATTTAAAGTGGTTGATATATAGGTGCATTATTCTATTCATATGGCTAGGGTATACATTACCTGGGTAATATGTACAAGTAAGTACAATGTATAATTGTAGGTAGGTACATGACCAATTTTCATACCTACTCTACCTGTAACATTTTATAAACTGAGATAAACATTAAAAGGTTTAAAAGCTTTGTAATAATTTTTAAATCAATTCATCATCATTCATAAATAATAAAAATACTAATTAAAACATATACAATTTATTAGATAAGTGCATATTCATTACAGTGAAATAAATTATTTAATTTTGAATCCAGTTGTACAGTACTCGTTGATAATAATAACAAGTTAAGTGTGGTACTTGTATGTAAGTATATTTTGGAATCCTAGAAAAAAATTAAATATTAAGTAATAAAAAAAATATATACATTCAAATACAATGAATAAAAATAACAATATAGCATTATGTTTAGCTTATATTTACATTATATTTTGATACTATTTCTATAATGGACAACATTTTTCTTTCAACATTTTAAAAAATTGTCTGGATAAGAAACCTATATATAATATTGTTTGTCTTTCATTACTTTCATCATTTACTTCATGGCTGATATTTTGAAAAGAGTAGGTAATGTGGGTTTTTAGCATTTATGTGGAAAATGAATAGGGTGGTGGTATTATAGATTACAATTGTTTCATTTGTATATATTTGAGGGGAATGGTAAATTGTAATGTTACATTTTAAAATTTATTAAAATTGATGTGTGGCAAAATATATCTTCGTATTATATACACATTATCTCAAACTAAATATTTTAGGTACCTACATCGTATAACTAAATAGGGACCAACTAAATTAATTTTTTTTATCTAAAATCTAAATAGTAAAATATGGAACATTTAGAGAACATTGACTACTTATTGTATCAAAAATGACATATAACTATAAAATCATTACTCTTCCTTGATTTAAAGTTTAGAATGTTTTACAAATATAGGGTATTGGGTATAAGAGATGAGTTCAATGCTTGTAACGCATCAGAATGACTTTCTAATTAGTTATAATTATAAATATAGCTTTTCATGCATGACTTTAATTTTCAAAAATGATTAAGAGTTAAGTACTATTGATATAACATATATTTTACTGATTTTTCATTGTTTATAATAGTATTAATAAATAATAAGAATATCAAGCCTTAAAAATGTTTTGTCCTTTTTGCAAAGAAATTTTTTAAATCATAATATGTATTTTGGTTATTCAAATATTAGGGATTGGAGGTTCTAAACTATAAATAGGTAATTTTTAAATATATAATTATACTTGGATGTTTTAGAACTATTTAATGAAAGATGTATATTACCTACCTGATTTAAAGTAGGTAAGCATGTCTCTTATAGAAAAAATATACAGACGTCTATAGTAACTGCTTCTAGATCTGTAATTAAATACTATGGTACATATATAGACTTTATTAGAAGAACTTTGGAAAATGAAATTGTCTATATGCAAATTGAGGATAAATAGTGACCAATTCATATTTGTTGTCCTGAAAAAAAAAAAAAACAAAAGGTTTGTATTTCAATAAATTAACAAGCTACATCAAAAGTATACTACAAATCTCACCGTATCAGTGTCAGAATCACTCTTTTCAATTTTAATTTTTTTTTCTTTTATTGTACTCTTATGATTATTTAGACTTCTGTCTTTTATGATTCCATGTTTAATTTTTTTATCTTTTTTTGGCACTTTTGCTTGATAATTTTTACTGTTTATTTTTACATAATTTTTTTTCATATTTCTATTAGAAGCTGTAATATCCCCATCACTTGAATCATCTATGTGAATTTTTTTATTGGTTTCCTTAATACTTTTTTTTGACCGCTTTTTAGGTTTTAATTTCTTCTTATTTTCTGATTTTTTTTTCGTCTTAGTTTTTGTGGTCGATTTTGATTTAACCCCAAGTTTCAAATCTTCTACAGATTTGTAATTTGTATTCGATCTTTCAAAATCAGAATTATTATCTTCAAACGAAACTATATTTCTGTTTTCTACTTTCTTTTTTTTCTTTTTGAAACTAGTGTCTTTATTTCGAATTTTGACATCACTATCAGAATTATTTATATCATGTTTTTTATGATTCCTATGTTCTTTATCTTTTTTCTTCTTTTTATTTTTTCTTTTCGAATTGTGTATTTTATGTTGGTTTTTTTTTGCTTTTTTAGATTCCTGGATTTTATTATCTTCACCACTTGCACTGTTACTATTACTTTCAATATTATTGACTGTTTTTTTAAATGTAGTATCAGATTTTACCATATTAATATCATTAACGGGTATAGCCGTGGATTTTATATTAGCTAATATATCTTCATTGGCCTTTCGGTCGTTCGATATTTCCCTTTCATTACCTTCATTATTGGGTCCTTTAATAGACGATTTATCCAGTTCGGATATCTTATTCTCTATGATATTAATTTTGTTTAACATTTTATCCGTCATTTGCTTAATAAAGTTTTCGAAATATTCATTATTATTATTATTGCTTAACGAAGGTTTATCATGATTCTTCAAATTTTCATCTAGTGGAATTAAATTTGTATTATGATTTACAGCCGTAGACAAGTAATCAATAAGGTTTTCATTTATTTCTTTGTTGGGCATTAAACCTTTATTAAAATGCTCAAAGTCAAAATTAAAATTGAAATTTTTATTTCTTTTTGGGGGTATTTTTTCCCATAAATTATTATTTGAAGTACTACCCTTATATTTCGTGTTAAATTTAGGAATCATATAACCATATAAGTCATTATTATTGTTTGAGTTAATGTCATAAGAAGTAGAGGCCTTATTCTCAGAAGTGACCATGGTTGATGTAGGAGGATTACCATTCATCTCTTTATGAATGACATTATTTTTAAAAATGTTCTCATCTACAACTGTATTTGACACACTAGTCACAGTCTTCGAATTTCTATTTCCCAAAATGTTTTCTGGTAATACATTTGAAACCTTTTTTGTTTTATCAACAGATGGAAATATTTTGTATTCACCGTTGGAATCCAAAGTTTGATCAATATTGGGACGGTAAGGACTATTAAATGATTTTTCAAATGAGCTGAGGGTCGAATCATCACTACATTTTAGTGGAATACTAGAAGAAGATAATTTGTGTGATGGCTTCTGTTTCCTTTTATTAGAATGAATACTGTTGGGGCTTTGTTGATTATGTTTATATTTAATAATTGAATCGTCTTGAACTAGGAAGGGCTGCGTCGCCGTTGGAGTTTGGATGTTTTGAGATTTCTTAGTTTCGAGTGAATCAATACGACTAAAACTAGGAGTATTCAAATGTTTTTCTTTAATAGTCTCCTTTAAAATATCATTCGGAGAAATATTGCTAATAATACGTTTCTTTGGTGTTACTACTTGTGATGGGATTTCGATGCATCCATTGTCCAGAGAATTTCTTAGATATTCATTGGATGACATAGTATTACTTTCTATACTTCCAACATATTTCTGGAGAGTGGTTACATCCCGATATTCATCGGACTTTTTAAATTTGGGTTTAGAGACTCTTGGATACTCAGGATTTCCAAAATATGCTATATCTGCAACTGAATCAGGAATATTAGGGTAATCTCCGACATTGATAGCATTCCTGATCTCTGGGATCAGAACATTTTTAGTTTTCATATTTTCCGGAGATTCATCCGAAGCAGTTGAAGTTGATTTGTCTCGAGTAAGGGGTGGAGTTCGGAATTTTTTTGATTTACCTGGAGATGGACACTTTTGTGATTCAGGGACAGAAACAACATTGTTGATTGTACTAGTTCGTGGTTTTAGATTGTAAATAGTATTTCCTGAAGTTAATGTTGGTATCGGAGACGGAATATTTTCAGTTTTATCGGCATTATTCAACACTTTTTTTTCATTTGAGGAAGTCACCTGCAACTTGTCGTCGAGTTTAACAATGGGCTCGAAAAATGAAGAACCTTCAGAATCCCCAAAATCTAAAGAATCGGGTGATGAATCTGGTTTTTCTCTGTTCTCATTAACATTGTTGAGGGATTCAGTCATTGACAAGGGAACTTTTATTGTCTTATCAATCACCGGTTCCATTACTTTTTTGCCGTTCTTATCAATGCTTAGTAGAATAGTGGTAGATTTAATGTTATCTGGTGATTCTTCCGAAG
>JAIPRK010002409.1:0-15751 GCA_025469195.1 Chaitophorus viminalis | reverse complement strand
TACTATATTATTATATACACATTTTAGACAAACATATTAACTCCGTTCAGAATCGTTATTCGTATACAATGATATCTATCATTGCATTCCAATTTAACAAATCCATTGTAATAATGACCTATCCTATGAACGAGGTACACTCCACCCCCAACTGTACAGCAAAGCGAGGCCCATCCGTTCTTTTTAACTCTGATTATGTAATCATAAATTTATGTTTAACTTAACTCACATTAAATATTAATCCAAATTGGATGACGAATATGGTACTACTATATTAATATTTATATAAGTAATGCATATCGAATTAAATTCATACATACTTTCACAGTCTAAAAATAAAAAAAATAAAAATATAAATGTTAACCCTTTATAGGGCATGGGATCTATATTTCCCACTTACGAAAAAAAATTCTTGCACCTTGTGCGTGTAGGTAATATTTTTCCCACTTATTTGAAAAAACCCGTTATTTTTTTCTCTATGTGATAGTATCAATTACAAATATTTGTAACAATTTTGAATAGGAGTAATAAATCGATAACCGTCGAAGTGGGAAATTATCATCCCATCGCCCACAGAGAATACTAATTTTTTTCCCTCCAATATTTTTCCTATCAAAATAATTATTTGTTTTAATTTTAATAAATAAGGACATATACTTACAATATCTTTAATTTCGTTTTTATAATCAATAGAATTTACCGCGTTTTTCTATGTTATCGTGCAGACCATTGCCAAATATTTACGGTGTTATCAAACAACAATTAAAATGTGATTTTTTTTGTGACTTCTAAGTTGATATATTCAACTTAACCATAATTTACGTTTTGGTGAATATCTTTAAAGTAAGTACTAAATAAATCAGCATTTTATACTCTTTTCAAAAGTCTATTAACTTTCTGTTAATAAATGCCCACTAAGAAAATATTTGCGTTTTTTTCTAGTAATATTTGTATTTTATAGGATACATTTCAAATAAATATTAATATATATATTAGATGTCTTCCAAATTATCTGATGAAGATATTTTAAATGAACTTAATGCAATAAGTGACTCTATGGCCTTTGATTCAGATGAGGGAGGTGATAGTGATGCAGAAGATAATATTCTACACCCAACTTTAGTTGGTAGTCCAATCACAAATTCTAGTCCTAACTCATCCTGGAGTTTGAAAACAAGATCTTCAAATAAATTATTTGTTTAATTTTATTCTATTTAAAAATTATTTTCAATACTTATAGGTGTTAATACCACAGTAAATACTACCATCAATTTAAACATTAGCAATAGTCAATGACAAAATAATAAAGAAACATCCATATATACAACTGGTAATTATGAAATAAGCTATTCCTATATATATTCCTATATAATTATCATTTTTATTTTAGATATTATTAATAATAATTATTATTGTATTGATGATCAAAAAGAAAAATTAACTGAAAATGCAACAACATTAATTATAAGTTCTTTCAATGAATGTGAAGAAAAGCAATCTTTGTGCAATGGTAAATATTTTATAAGTATAAAACAATTTTTTTTAGAATCTCAAAATAATGTGTTTATAGGTTTTGAAGAGTTGTCAAGTGATGATGAAGAAATAGATGACACAGACAAGGACAAAGATTATATACCTCCTATATTAGAATGCAATGAAGAAATAAATGAAGCACTTGAAGACTTCCCCCTTGATTTGAACTTTTTTCTCAGCGAAGGAAATATATTTAGTGACGATGATACTGCAGATCTTGCTGTAGACAATCCACCTAATATATTAGATTTCAATTTTCAAAAATCAGGATGGTCTCCAGAAAAATATAAAATGGCTCGGTTTAAAGAAGTTCACGGTTCAAATAATAAACATATTTATAAAATGTCTCCCATACAAATATTTGATTATGAGAAATATGTATGAAAAAATTGTATTTCAATCTAATTTATATGCTGAACAATATAATATATCATTAAACACTAACATTGAAGAATTAAAATCTTTTCTGGGGCTATTGATATATATATGGGTTACCATGAGGTACCAGGTATTAGACTGTATTGGTCAAATGATCCAAATTTTTATTGTGATCGAGTCGCACAAGTAATGTCAGTTAAACGGTTTTTAAAACTTCTTCGCTATATTCATCTTAATGACAATTCAAAAATGCCTCAGACAGTCTCAAGAGTTTGACAAGCTTTTTAAAATCCGTCCTCTGCTATTTCATTTACTAGAAACCTATAAAACTTTATACAAGCCTTCAAGACACCTTGCTGTTGATGAGAGTATGGTTGCATTAAAAGGTCGTTCATCAATGAAGCAATTTATGCCACTGAAGCCAATAAAACGAGGCTTTAAAGTTTGGGCTTTAGCTGATTCTCAAAGTGGATTTTTGTTAAATTTTGAAGTATACACAGGAAAAAAATCAGATGGTAATGTTGAATTTGGTTTGAGAGAAAATGTGGTTCTTTCCCTAACCGATGCGTTTAAAAATAAATTTTATTGTATTTATTTTGACAATTTCTTTACAAGTATACCACTCATCTCTAAACTTCTAAATGACTGTTTATTTACATGTGGCACTTTTAGAGTCAATAAAAAATATTACCCTAAACATTTAATGAAAAATTATAAAAATTATATGCCTGGTGATATAGAGTATGCACAATCAAAAAACATTAGTGTGATGAGATGGAAAGATAGAGGAGTAAAATCAGTTACATTAATTAGTAATATGCATAATGCATCAGAGTTCACTATGGTCAACAGAAAAAATAAAAAGAAGAGAAAAGATTGCAGTGAAATGTCCAGTAGGTATATCTGACTACAACAAGCATATGGGTGTGGACAAATTCGACCAATATATGGCTAATTATTCAATATCCCAAAAGTTTCGTCGTTGGTGGTTGAAGTTATTTTATTATATGATTGATACTGCTGTTGTAAATTCATTTATTTTATACAAAGAAAGTTGCAATACAATGAAAAAAAAAATATATTAGTCAACTGGAATTCAGATCGAGACTTACTGATGAGCTTATAAGTAATTTTAGTTCTAGAAAAAACCCTACTTCCTCACCTCAAGATAGAATTATAAAAAAAAGAATTAAACTGTCTATCATTAGTCCATCATTTAATAATGTTCAACATTTGCCAAAATTTATTAGTAATTATAGGCGTTGTAAAATGTGCAGTACTAAAAAAAATGAAAAAAGGTCTAATATAGTATGCATAACGATGTAAAAATTGTTTTGAACCATACCACAAACAATAACATATCTATACTCATTACATGTATTCATTTATATTTAATTTTACTAACTTTAGAATTATTACCTACAACTACTACCAGAAACTTAAATAAGTAAACTTTTTTTGTTTTTATTTATATAAATATTTGAAGTACAGAAAAGGTTATTTTGATATAAATTAACCTATTTATATTTTAAATTTCTGTTATATTGTTATCTTTCAACTATTATTTTTATTATTATGTATTATTTATTATATGTATTTGTTGTAATATCGATTACTAACAGGAACCTAAAGACTTAACTATTTTATTTTTGAAGTTGAAAATGTTTTGTTATATATTTTGTATTGTCATTATATTATATTATTATATTATATTGTTTATCCCTCTGTTATTAAAGGGATTACATAAAATGTTATTATTTTAATTATTTTAAGAAAAAAGTTTTTATTGAGTTAATTTTAATAAAGTTGAGTTTGTTTTTTTTTATTATTTTTATTAATTTTTTGTAGAATTATATTTATCAAAATTCATCATTTTTTTTAAAGATAATTGTGTTTTTATAAAATAATTGAATGTATTATATTTTCTTGGTTGGGAAATATAATATTGAAATTAGGTACCGGTGCAGATTTTATTTACCGTATATGGGCAATGGGATACTATTTTCCCACCAATTTTCCAACTACGCAAATCATGTTAACATTTTTCCAATATTTTTTCCAAAATCTAAGTACTCCATACCATTTATATACTAATTTTCAGAATTATTGGATGTTTTTTTACGTTGTGCCCTATAAAGGGTATATATAAATATTTTATATTTGGTTATAATGTAACATTATTTATTAGATAAACTAAGACAAAACTCATATTGACACCATATGTTTTTTTTGCAATAATCGTAACTGAGGATTGTGGTTTTTTCTTTTAAAATTTAAAATTACTTTGTAAACGAGTTACGATTTAATTACTAATTTCGTCATATTTTTTTAGTAACTTACTATACCTCTATGCACTAGGGTTCCTCCAATATAATATATTGTTGATTATTTAAGCTTGCATAAAAAATTACTTACCAAAACGTGTTGGGGTTGTTGGTTCTAAAAAATGATTTTATTATACTTATAGACAAATTTATATTTGATATAAATTTGTCACATTGGACAACATTAAGAATAAATAACAGTTCTTTTAAAATAAGGAAATATTATGTTACAATAGATTATATATCACGTAGTTAGTCTATTATTATATAATAATAATATTATATTACCTATTATTATTATAATAATGACTTATTATTATACCATTAAATAACAGAATAAAGTATTTTAATGTTGAGAATAATTTACTAAACTGTACAATTTAATAGTATTTTACCAACAATTTCTACATGTTTCAATAAGGATCTGATTATGGAGATAATCGCCAATAGACTTGTGTTAGTTGTGTTCTCCTATGAAGAATTCAGAAAGGGAAGGTTCCAGGAGAAGGGCATTAAAAAATCATATACAATTATATTTTACAGTTACATAACTTTTATATTTACAATGAAATGTATTTCATAGTTATTGATAAAATATTATACAAATAAAACAAACATTTTTGAGTTTATGATACGTCAAATAAATAAAACAAATTATCTTGATTTACATTAATATTTTTTAAACAATTCGCACCAATCATTAATTTAAACGCAAGTTTAAGACGCATATAATTTCATTTTTCCATTGAACAAAAATCCTATAAGCTTTAGTACCTAGCTTTGCTTATCATGAATTTTTCTTGATCGTATGTAAACGTTAATATGAATACTGCATTGTGCATACATAAAGATATAACATGAATCACGATTAGTCATGAATACGATTATTAATTATGTTTATATATATATATACTATCTAGATGTAATACAACATTACTTTATTTTTAATAGTATTTCGAATACTGATACTTTTGGATAGTTAAAAAATTATTTTATTTTCTTCTAAGGTATATATTATTTAATCACGGCTTCTACGTCCATAAAAAAATAATTTGCAATGTCTTTACATTAACATTAATCAATTGGTACTGGAAAAAAGTTTTTATTTGGAATGAATGAACATGAAAAAAAAAAATTACAAAGGTACACGGCGGGAAATTTATTAAACACTTGCACACAATTACTTTTTATAAGCATATGAAGTGCAAATATTGAAAAAAAATTCAATTTAAGTATATAATTATATTTATATAAATTCTAGACCAATAAATAATCATTATTCAGAATCGTTTTTTGTATACAATGGTACTTATCATTGGATTCAAATCGAACACTTCTATAATAATGACTAGCTGAGTGAGTTCCCAGTTTTTTTTGTGTATTTTATGAAAAATATTAATACAGAGATTTGTAAAAAACTATAAGTTTAGTTGGGCTATTGTATATAAATTAAGATGACCAGTAATATAATTATGTAATATTTAAAATCCATAGTAATTACATTACCTATAACTATTACTTTGCTGTATTTGAACCTCAATTATACATTTTAATAAAAGCTGAATTTAAAGTTGTTAATTACTGTGAAAAATATAGATAAGATATTAAGTACGAAACACAAATAACACATACGTTTCATTGGTTTATTAAGCATTTATGCGTGATATAAGCTCTAAGGTATTGATTTTTATAGTTCGTTCAAAACTCAACAGTCTGGTATCGGTGACTGCTTTTAAATGTTTACTATTTAATTTTTTTTGATTTTTTCCATTCAATAAACAAAATTGTAAAATATTATTGCTAAACCGGAAATTAGGTAAGTATATATAATAGCGGTGAAAATAACTTACTGTTTTCTTCTTCGGTAGTTGGTTCTAAAAAATTATAAAATTACAATTGTTAGCTATTTAGTACTGAATTTTAATATTGTAATAGGTTATTTATTGGCGCTAAAATATTCACAGCATATTCTTATACATCGGTGGAAAATATAATATATCAATGCATAATTTGTTCAACTACCTATCGCGATGTTGATAAAAAATCAGAATATAATGGATTCAAAGGATATATATTGAAGGGGAGATACATTAACAGATTATTCTACTATACTTTGAATTTTAAAGTATATTAATTTAATTAATAATTCAATTTTAAAGTAAACTATTATATTAAATCTATGATTAATCTGACAGTAGTAAATTAGGTATAAAACATTTAAAATATACAGGACACAACAATTTAATAATTTAATATTTAATAATTTTTTTGTTATTATAATAAAGTCGCATTCCTTGATTGATTTATTGAGTTCAATTCTGATGTTTCTCAAAAATAAAAATAATTTAAATTCATCATTTTTTTGTTTAAAATATATTATAATATACTAAAATAGTATACTCCTATTGTAATTAAAAATATACGTTGTACTCGTGTTATTGATATTCATGTTACCTGAAAGACAGTGGTCAACCACGAGAAAAATAATATGTAAATATAATATAAAATTGATTTTAATTTTAATCATGATCAATAAATAAATAAAATATTATTAATCACAAATTATAATGAACAACTTTCGAAAAATAATGGCATAGGTGTTCTTTTTTATGAACTTTATATACTATTATCTATTTATCAAGAACCAACAACTCTATAAAAATATTGACATGATTGATAATTGTTTATTCAAAGACTTGTAGTTATTGTTGTTATTGGTAGTGTCACAGTTGCAACGGTAAGAAAACATTTTAATAAATTATTCTGATGGATTGTTTATAGAAAATATAGGTCAAACATTGAGAATATTTGTTTTCCTAAAAAATAAATTGATTTCATTTTTATATTTTCTGTCTTTGCTTTGGCACACAGAATCGAAAACCGTCACGGAAAAGCGTTATGGAAACGTCCTAATTACCCCTAGTAATCTGATTACCCCTGGTTACTTGCAGGTTACCCCTAGTAACATGATTACCCCTGGTTACCTGGTTACCTGGTTACCCTTGGTTACCAGGAACATTGAATCATTTATTTGTTTTTGGCTGTGTATGATTCGAATTCAATGGGTGAAGGAGAAAGTGGGAGATGTGTGTGTGGATAGGTCATGGGTGTGTGTTACCTACCAAGAGTAACCAAGATGTAACCAGGGTAACCGTAATTAGGTTTTAGTATAAATTAACGATCTATCATCTGACAATGTCGTCGGCTGCTAAAGTCCGAAAGCCTACCGAGAACAGCATAATGGCAGTCGTGTAATTATTTTTTATCAATTACCCTATACACCTTATTATACACAATTATATATGATAGTAAAGATAGCAAAGACATTAAAAGTGGTACTTCATTGCAGACTCGTCTGCAATATGATTCTCACCGTTTGTATTATGTTTTTGCTTTGGCACACAGAATCGAATACCGTCACGGAAAAATATTACGGAAAAGCAGCGTCCTGAAATGCCCTGGTTACCCCGGGTTACATGGCTACTCATTGTTACCTGGAAACATTTCATTAGGTCTTAACTTATATTTTTATGTATTGTTAAAGCAGTTTAAATTGATTCAACTCTATCTTTTAATATCAAAAAGCCAAATTATTTGCGGAATGATCACTGACTTAATTACGAACAGTAGGATTACAATATATTGTTATAATAAAATCGTGATAACACTAGATGCTATAATTATAAACCCAAAGGGGGGGGGTAAAGAAACCGTCATAAGTTGGAAGTCAGTGGTGCCAGACACACGAAGATGGTGTAGTTATTACGCCCGAAACTACGAGGTACATTATTAATTACTCTTGTCCGGTATACGGTAGACGTTGACGGAAACACGACATCGAGACACTTGGCTACTAACAGAGAAAATTATCGATACTAGACTCTTTATTGGATTCAATAGACTACGGCCTCTATAATAAATTCAATCATGATACATAGCCATGATAGTCGATGTATAACGCCTTCTTTGTTTCACTCTATAGTCTATAGGGTCCAAATCTACTTACCATAGGAGCAGTTATCGCCATCGATGGTTTCCGTTTGTCATCGTCCGTTGTGATTATCACCTGACCCGACGGTATGTGATGCTTAAACACAAAAATACATTTTTGGAATATTTTAAATTATTTATATTTATAGTCGTCATTTGTTCACTTATGAACCATGTCCACATGTCTTACTTACGGGGGAAAAAGGTATCATATCTAAATATCTTTACCTTAAGGATATGATTTACATAAATATTTTTGATATTACAGAAAGAATAGATAGACAGATAATTAATTAGGTAGATGTATTAGTTAGGTATGATTTTCATGATGTATTTATTTTATCAAGTAATATTGTTTTTATTTTTTCCAGTCAAAGACATTGGCAATATCCTATCGAAAATATTGGGTGTATCATGGAGATAAGCAGTATAAATTATCAACAATATCTTGGTTATGTAAAATTTTTAAAAAGGTCGCAAGTTGCTTGACGAAAGAATTAATGCATAAAATGTTTAAATTTGAGACGGATAAACTTCGACACGATTTATAGTAATATTTATATTGAAACAAATAATTATTGTTTTATTTCAATTTAAATGTAAACATATGAAATATTAAAATTTTAAAACCATACTTATAGCAAATATTAATACATCTAAGTAAAACATAAAAATGAGATAATCTATAATATGTGGAATAACAAATAAATAAATCAATGATTTTACCAATAGTCATAAATTTTATCATGAACCAATTGGTGAAGTCATTGATACCATTTATCAAAAATTATTTCAGTTTAAAAAGAGTATTAAGTATACAATGACGAATTATGAATAAATTCTAGAGCTTTATATTATTGTTTCTAAGTAAATAGACCACACCTTACAGCCAGTGTTGTAATACATTTATCTCAGAAGTCTTTGAACAGTATTTTAATATTAAAATTTTTTTTTACCGAATAACATCTTAATAAAATCAAACTAATATAATAATCTAATAGTTAATCTAATAGTTATAGATGGCATCTACAACGACTGAAATTAATGACAATAATTCTTGATTGCTTTTAACCGTTCTACGTGATCTCTGCACCATTGTATTTGAATAATTTTCATTTTTTTTTCTGATTATTGTTTCATATCATCCAAGCGGGAATTGATTTTGTCATACTAAACGATATATAAAATACTATATATTATTAATTATTAGATTATATTATTAATGTGATAAAGATCCTCATTTTTATTTCAATTAGTAAATGCTTTGATATCCTTATATGATAACTTTTTCTGAAAGGAAAGTTAATCTAGTTGGTACTTTGGGTGGTCAAAAGTCAAAAATGTTTTCGGCCACTATCATGTTAAACATATCAGTTTAAATATCTGTGACAATTTTCATATATAATATGTGAACCGCTATTCAACGGAAATACAGTGTAAAAATAATATTCAAGATATAAATTCACCAATAATGATAGAAAAAAAGAAATTGAAGAAATAATTTTTAGAATAATATTATAAGGATTCAAAACAAATAATCAATAAAATTATATTCAGTAGCAAAAAAAATTATTTAATTATGTTCAAATGTTCAAATAGGTACATCAATAATGAATGTCTTTAAAATCATATTTAATCCTTAAAAATTATTTGAATACTTTTACTCAAATATTTTACAACACTGGATCTATGATATTGTCTATTTGCATAGAAATAACAATTAAAAACTCTTTTAGATCATCATAATTCGTAATTTTATACACAAAACTTTATTGCAACTGAAATAATTTTTTTATAAATCGTATTGATTATTTCACCGTAATGAGTTACGATAAAATATAAGATTGTCGGTAAAATAAACGATTTACTTATTTATTTTTCAACATAATAATTATATAGATGATTCCATTTTAGATTTTGAATGGAGCGATGGATGTATTAATTTTACAATGACATGTATTTTTTATTTTATTTTTCTATTTTTGTATCTTTCATCACATTTTAGAGCAGTAAAAACATTTCAAATTCTTTATATGGTAAATTTTTTAGAAGGAAAGTACACTTTGGGTTGTTAAAAGTAAAAAATTATTAATTAAATTCAAAAACATCGGAAAAACGGAATGTTTACACAAAATAACTTGACAATACCAATCTTTTAGTTTGTTTTTACTCAAAAACAAGAAATTGTAGACACTTGAAAATTTCACCAAATGTTTACATTGGTGTTGTCTGTATACAGAAAAGTTTTGGAAGTATTTTGACTTTTTTTGAGTTGTTTATACACTATTCAAATGCTTGATTTTTCCAATATTTTTTTAAAATATCAATAAAAATAATTTGGTTTCCCAAAAAATCTTGAAAATTTAACATGAGGTTTAATATATGTTGTACTTATTGCAATTAAAAGAAAATCGTTGGACAAAACTTTTTTTATGAGCGCCTAAAATACTATTTTTTACCAAATATTTTGTGAATATTTGTTCATTTATAATATTCAAATTGTGATAATTTGAATATTATTTTGTAGTTGAAAATTCATAATGTTTTCGATATAAATACTTAAGGTCAAAAAACTATTTTGTTAACATTTCATGTAGAACTAATTGAAGAATTAGGTATTAAGTTAATATTTTTGGATCATTACTATATTATACGATTTTTAAATGTCTGTTTAATATGTGAACGGCAACTCAATAAAAAATAGAACCGGATGTACAGTTGAGGGTGAAGTGCACCTCGTTCATAGGATAGGTCATTATAATGGATTTGTTAAATTTGAATGTAATGATAGGTTTCATTGTGTACGAATAACGATTCTGAACGGAGTTGATATGTTGGTGTAAAATGGGTATATAATAATATAGTATTTTATGTTTCAATTGAAATATAATGCAATAGTACCTATGCAATTTCGTAAAAATTTATTGTATCCATTGTGTATGCTACCATACGCTACCATTGTAGTGTTATATCTATATGACTATATAATAAACACGATAAAATTAAGTGGCCATGGATGCACTCAACTCACTTATTGTGCGTCGCGGTTAAATAAAAGGCGTTTTGATACGATTCCAGAATTACAAGAGAGCCGGCGATTGTGATCAAAAATAAATACTACAGCATCGTGAAAAAATAGAAGAAGCCTGGCAAAATTTCGAACAAGTACAGTCGGCAATTGAAGAACTGGAAATGGCGAGTGAAACGGACCAGTCACGATATAGAATAGATTTTGAAAATTTATACTTCGAAGTCGTCACCGAAGCTGAGCAAATAATTAATTCAAATAGATCACGCATAGAAATACAAGAATGCGAAGTGGGTTCACAAAATTCATATCAAGGAGGAATCGTTTGTTCTGTGTCATCGATAATAAAATTAGCAGCTCTTAATATACCCGTATTCAATGGGAACTACGCAAATTGGGCACCATTTTCGGACATATTTACAGCGTTAATATATACTAATAATGGATTAACAGCGATACAAAAATTTTTCTATTTGCGTTCATCTTTAAGTGGTGATGCGGCCAACTGCATAAAAAAATCTTGAGACTTCGGCAATCAATTACGAACATGCATGGGAGATGTAAAAGTTGCGGTTTAACAATTAAAAATTATTAATTCAATCTCACGTTAAAGGAATTTGTGAACTAAACATGTTAAGCTCCGTGGTAAAATCTATAGGCAGTCTGAGACAATTATCAGACACCTTACGTAGGCATATGTCGGCATTAGAAGCGTTGAACCAAGTGAATGGGGACCGTTATTCATACACATAATCTGTACAAAGCTAGATGATACTACATTGAGGGAATGGGAAATGAGAACGCCAACAAACGAAATAGCAAAAGCAAATGAATTAAAAAAGTTTCTGAGCGCGTACGGTCCCAAATACTAGGGTCAATTGAGGCATCGAAGAGTATCGCAAAAGGAACACTCTTATCTGATAGTAAAAGTATAGATAATAAAAAGCAAAATTTTTTCTATGTCATTAGTAGCCATTGGCAATTTAAAAGGTTTTTGTGCAATTTAAATCATACTACAGTCGTTGCCATATAAATTGAGACGGCGACGACGGCGATTTTCTGTAAGTGTAGTCCATACTAGTCGTTGGCAGTGTAGTACAAAGGTCACACAGTTGACTATGACGCTTGCAGTCACCAGTTCGAAACCGGCTCAGAGCAAAAAATTTTCTGCAGAATTTTTCTGTACTCTCTCTCCCGTTCTGGTTGCCCTACACTGCTAAAATCTGGTTTATTGATGTATTTTCGGTAATAATATTGAAATACGGAGAACCACTGGTTTTTCGTTATCACGCCGCCGTCGCCGTCTCAATTTATCTGGCAACGACTGTATTTTATAAATGTTCGTCATTTTAGATTCTGAACGGAGTGATGGAATCTATTGATTTTACAATGATGTAAGTTTTTTTTTTTGTGTCTGATGACAACTTTTTTTGCAGTAAAAATGCTTTGATTTTCTTAAACAGCAACTTTTATGGAAGAAAAGTGAATGTAGATGGTACTTGGGCAAGTCAAAAATCCAACTTTTTTAATACTTTTTGCAAAAATTGAAAAAAATGTTAAAAAAATTACGAAAAAACAGGAAATTTTACGCAAAATCACGTTTTTACAAACTATATTTTTTTAAAATGCTCTAACTCAAAAACAAAATACTGCAACAACTTGAAATTTTCACCAAATCTTTATATTGGTGTTCTCTATATATGGTTAATTTTTCAAAGTATTTTGACCTATTTTGACTTATTTATAGACAATTTAAATTTTCGATTTTTGTAAATTTTTTTTTTTAAACACCTACTATAAAATTTAGTTGACTGGCCGAAAACTCTCGAAAATTTGATACAAGATTTATAATAAGCTTAACTTATATTCTCTAGAAAACATCGGAGATCATTTCACTCAAATTTTTTTTATAAGCCCATGAAGCTAAAATTTATATAAAATGTGTCAAAATCACGATAATTTGCAAGTTATTTTGTAGATAAAAATTCATAAAAATATTTCTGTTTATACTTAAGGTTTAAAATTTTAACACTAGTTTGTCCATAAGCTAATCTTCAAAAATATATAAAAAAATTTCTATCGAACCAAAAGGAAAAAAATTTATGACGGTTTGGAATTTAAATTTTTACGAAATTGCATTATAATTCAATTTAAATATAAAATACTATATTCTTATATACACATTTTAGACAAACATATTAACTCCGTTCAGAATCGTTATCCGTATACAATGATATTTATCATTGCATTCAAATTTAACAAATCCATTGTAATAATTACCTATCCTATAAACGAGGTACACTCCACCCCCAACTGTACAGCAAAGCGAGACCCATCCGTTCTTTTTTAGCATTATCGATCATTGAACGAATAAAAAAGATCAATGATCTCGGTTTTTGCAAAATATGTTTACGTAAACATGATGGTAAACGATGCATATTATAAAACTGCTTGAAATGACGAAAACCACACAATACTTTGTTGCACATCATCCAAAATAAAAAAATGAAGAAAAATCGAAAGAAAAGGAAAACGACAACGTAGATCAAAATGTAGCGAGCACGTCGAAAACACCACAATCAATGTTAGAAGACACATTACCAAAGTTTTAGCATACTGAGGAGGTTGTGGATAAAGTTCGGACACCATAGATGAGAAGGTCCGTAAAAAACATTTTGAAAAAACGATCACACGTGACAGTTATGGGCATTTTGTAGTACAACTACCGTTCCGCGATAATGTTTCATTCTTGGGAAATTCATATAATATTGTAAGACGCCGTTTCTTGTCTCTCGAACGTAGTTTTGAAAAGAACAGCTAATTAAAAAATGAGTATATTGAGTTTATAAATGAATATCAGAATTTGGGACACATTGAACGGGTACCTGTAGAAGGATGCACAAACGAGAATGGAGCGTGTTATTTATCTCAACACGCTGTGATTAAAAAATGTATTACATCTACGCGATTAAGAGTAGTATTTGATGCATCCTGCAAGACCAATAGTGGAGTAAGTTTGAACGATGTTTTGTTGAAAGGTCCTGTTCTGCAGAATGATTTACTATACATTCTTACACGTTTTCGTACGCACCATGTAGTGTTGTCCACCCACATTACAAAAATGTATCGTCAATTTTGGGTATCAGATAGACATCGCCGTTTTCAACGGATTCTTTGGCAATCAAGTCTTAATGAGCGAATTGCAACTTGTCAATTGAAAACTTTAACTTATGGAACGGTACCGGCTTCATTTTTAGCTATATTTTTAGGAGATGCTGTCTCAGTAAACTGGCCGATTCCTATCGTAAAAGGGATCCGAAGCAGCTGCAATAGACCGAGATTTCTACATGAATGACTTTTTAGGTGGTGCTGACATTCCGGAAAAAGCAATTCAGTTACGAGATGGACTCATAGAAATATTAGAAACCGCTGGACTAGAATTGCGAAAATGGGCGTCAAACGATACCACTGTGATTCCGGACATGTCAATAGACGAAAACGTTAAAAAAAAATTATTATGAAAAAGGGAGACAAATCAATCACTAATTGAGATTTAACGATATTAAACAAATATTCACTGTTAAATAAGTTATTAAGTAATAATAAGTTTATAAGTTTTTAATAAGTTATTATCTTATTGTCTACGATTTTATTATAGAATAAGATATAAAGAACAAAATGATCTTGTCACGAAACTAGAGACTCCGCAGTGGCGCTCCCGGTGGCCATTTTTCTGTGTGCCGCGGTTTCTCAAACATGCACACAAATACACAATACGTGATAAATTGAAATACAATACACAGTGTAAATAAAAATATTTATTTTATTCGTTGTATAATATATATTATTATATATTATATAATTTAATATAACATATACTTATATATACATTTTTTTTAATATTTTAACATACAATATATACATTTTATTTTAGAATTTTAACATTACAATATTTACAATTCTTATAATACATGATGAATGAATCAAGCAGAACATATTATTTGTTTTAGAATAATATATATGTTGAAGCTGATAATGAAATAATTTTTTTAATAAATAATCATTACTTAAAGATTATAGAGGGCCCTGACGCCCCTAACCATCATACCTAAATCAATTAAACTTTATCTTCAACCTAAAAGCCATTATAATGTATCTATGATGTAACATAAAAAATACCATTTAATTGTTTAGTTTAAGCTTTTTGATACGTATGGAGGTGCACTATATTATAACTGTGCGACGGCTGCACATCAAACCGGATGACGTGTGTAGGCGTGTGCGTGCGCGGAAGGCTGCCCACACGTGTCGGATCGTGTGTGATTTACCTCGTCGATGGTGACCTGTCGATACCCTGTATGAGGGGGGGGGGAGTGGACTGTATATTAGGAGATTCGAGAATAGGAGAGTGACGGAGTGAGGTGATGATTTGAAGCTGATCAAAACGAACAGTAGTTACGATACAAACGGTACAAGATAATTTATTATAATCTGCTGC
>JAIPRK010002408.1:0-20452 GCA_025469195.1 Chaitophorus viminalis | reverse complement strand
TACACAAATATCATTTATGTAGCGTGTTTAAAATCATATATTATACCGGCATACAGCACGTTTATAATAAAAATCAAATTAAAGAATACAAGTCTAAAAGAATTGAATCCACGCCGAAATGGGTCTATGTCGAAATGGGTTCACGTCAAAATGGTTTACGCCGAGACGGCCACGCCGAAATGGCCACGCTGAGATGTCCGGGTCCCCACTAACACATTATGTTTCGTTCAGTCACAATGATAAAACGTTGACGACAAATAATTATTTAAACGGAAATCATAATTAAATCGAATATTGTAGCACGGCATTGCGTCATTGCAGGAAAAACAACGTACCATGTATTTTATAAGACAAGAATGTGTAGTGAAATTATTCAGTCCATTTGCCATCAATTTATTTTGTTTATAAATGCGTCGTGCAACGAAATCCGTATCAACTATTGAGTATTCATGTTATACCTGAAAATGCAAGCCGATTGCCAAACAATGGGTTTACCATACGATTACGGCTATAAATACCAAAAACTTATCTTCCAAAAATCGAATAGTTATCGAGAGATGTGTGTTGTAAAGTTGTAAAGTTGTAAAACAACAGTTCATCTGTTTTTTTCTAATTTTTGAAATATCCTATTCACCCATAGCTATTATCTATACGAATATATAAACTTATCTAAAATAATTAACTAATTTAAAAATGTATTCAAATACTTAAGCGTTAGATGACTTACTGAACAAAAAGCTAACCTGGTAACTCCACATATTTTCGACGATTCAACGATCGTATGATCGATTAGCCATGCTATATTCAATTATCGATAAAAAATCAGACATAAAAAAAAATGCTTTGATATACAAACAAATTATTTATCCTGAATCACATACGCATACCAAATATGGTGTAAATGAGCTCAAACACATCTCAATAAAATACCTCACATGAGAATATACTCATCATAGCTGGTTAAACAGAAATAGCTTGTACAAAGATCTCTAAATTCCACAAATCAGTGATTTTATTAAAAATACGCCAACAACTTCCACAATATATTAAAAAACTCATCTGGATCTCGATACTACCAATTACATATCAGATCACCACTTCAGCGAAGGCCCAGAGAGATCACACTCATGACTCGTAAAGTAGAACCAAGCCATGTATAATAATTAGGAGTAAAACAAAAAGGGGAAAAAGGATCAAACTAAAAATTATACATATAAATATTTAAATATGATTGTTTAACATTTTATGTATTTTATGTATTATTAGATTTTTTTTATCGTGAACTAAATAATTGTGACCAGTACCATCTATGTCATTATTGCATTAATAATAAAAACAATAACTAAAATGACAAATACTGAGTTTGAATCCTATATCGCAGTTAAAATTATTTGCAATTTCGATCGTTTTTCTTCATTATTCGGAAAACTGTTGATAAATTGGTAAAAAGTGTACTCAAGTCTGATATTACCATGTTTATTCATTTTATATTAGTGTAGATACTAAAATTATGTTATATGTAATTAAAGATAAATGTAATTATTGTGGTTAATATATCCAAGGTGTATTATTAGAGCAGCGCATTTAAAAGAAGTAAATAACTCAGGTATAACTCTAGTACATCCTGGAAATTATTCAAGAAAAAATTACACATAATAGTATTGCCAGGATTATAAAATTTGGAAATTTAAGGGAATTATAAGACTTGACATATCATATTATTTTAATGATAAATATATTATTTTTTTTTAAAAAAAAATGTAGATCATCAAATAGTTTATAGGAAAGCATAATAGCTCTGGGTCACTACGGACATAATTAAAATTCAAAACCGTCGGAATAATAATAAAAAAAATAACGATTCCCAACCCATTGGCCGCAAGTATCGTGAAGCTAGACCGTGAACCGTAATGACTAACATTTTAATTTCTGAATAAAATTTTTTTTTCTCTCATATGGCCGAATAAAATAGTATTACTAGTTATTACATTTTTTTCCATATACTTAATAATACTTTTTAGTTATAATGATAACTACCTACATAATTAACGCTTTCAAACAATTTTAATAAATGTAGTTTAATTTGATATAGTTCGTACACCTTTATTATTAATATCAATTATTTGTTATTCTTATTGTGTTTTAAACTTGAAGGGATTTTCAAAATTCTATCTGTGTGAGCGCACTTTTTCCACTTTAATTTTTTTTGTTGTATAAATATAGAAATAAAATGCATATCAAGAATGATTTAAGGTTAAAACTGTTTTAATACAAATATTGACTCTTTTGTGGAGGACAAGCAATGCATTAAATTGTTTAAGTTGTGATTAATTAAGTGTTCTAAAGTTTTCTTTCTTGAAAAGCAATTGGTTTTTAATTACTTTTGTAATAAATTAACAACTAATGTATGTGAATTTTATATTATATGTATATAACTATTAGTAGGCCTCAAAGATTTTTTTACGAAATTGGTGGTCCACATAACTAAAAAGGTTGGGAATCACTGCTCTAAACTGTTATTATTTCTGTGCAACGTAAAATAACGTGATGGCGAAATTTCTGTTTGAGCAGGATAGACAGGTGATTTCTGGAATTTCTCTTTACCTCATGAAAAATATTTGTTTTTCGATATACTTACAAAAATAAAAATTGAAAGCCAATGAAGTGATAGTGAATAAAATCAATAAGTTTTATTGTTTTAATCCCGAACAAAATTTCCAATAAATAAAAATATTTACAAATTGTTTATCTCATAGTTTTGTGGTTGTAGTACTGCAATAATATTATGTATTATGAACTTTCATAAAATGAATGATGTAAGAATATATTCGTATTATTTTAAATAAAATTACCATAAATTAACATATTATATTTCTTTTAATACCAAATGTAATGAGTCGATTTTGATGTTCAAATTTAAATTCATTCAGGTTATTACATGTTCAAATGATATCAAAATAATCATTATTGTTGTATCATATTATTAATCTTATTATTTATAATACTTTTATTATTCTAAAATAATTCTTTACGAAAAGAAACTGAATAATCATTTAATTTAATAATGGTTAATGAAAATCGAAGAAATAGATAATCTGTAATTGTAAGTGAAATACTGCAGAATTTATCGTAACGTTTTCATCGAAGACGTCATGTATTATTTCATCATCGTTTCAGTATATTTATTAAACAATCAGTCAATATTGTTTGAGTATTTACTATACCGGTACATTTTAAATTACATTAACACAAAAAAGTATCTTCAATGATTCCATTTAAGATTCTGAACGGATTGATAAATGTATAGATTTTAGAGTGATGTTTGTTTTTCTATTTTTGTATCTGACGACACCTTTTGTAACAGTAAAAATGTTTTGATTTTCTTATATAGCAAATTTTCTGAAAGTAAAGTGAACCTATAGTTGGTACAATATATCCAGTTAAAAATTAAAATTTTAAAAAAAAAACGAGAACTTTTACGCATCACCATATTTTGACAAATTACATTTTTTTAAATTTTCTTAAAATTTTTACCAAAAGTTTATATTATTGTTTTTTATTTTATCTATTTTATAATTGTCGATACAAAAAAATTGAATGGAACAAAATACTAGAAAATTTAGAAGTTTTTCTTACTGTCATTTAAAAATTATTAAAATACAAAGGTACAAATATTTTTTATAAGAGTTTTGAAGTGTAAATATTGATATAATATTATTATTTTAATGTAACTACATAATATAATGTACATACTTATTCGCTTTTCTGACAAAGCATCTCTGTCAGGAACCGTTTTTCCTATAGAATGATACCTATCATTGCATTAAAATTTAATAAATCCATTATAATGACCTATCCTATGAACGAGGTCAATTCCATCCTCTACTGTACAGCATAGCGAATCCCCTTCAAGTTTTTTTTTTCATTATTAAAATAATATTATGCTTTAATTGAAATACTGTCATAAATGAATGGTAAAATATACTTTCTTATGCATTTTTGTTTTTATACTAAAATCGTGATTTGTTTATAATATATTTTTTTTGTAGCTTAAATTATGAATTACATTGGAAGCGAACTAATAAAAATGATTTAACTTATATATATTTGTATGTTCAATAATCAATAATCATATATTATGTTTTACTTCAGAAATATGTCGGTAAACCTAGTAAATATTTTATAGATGGTGGCAATTTGTAGCGAGTTGGAAATATTTTTAATCTTTTTTTATTTACTACAATGTCAGCTAATAAAATAGTATAATTCACTTTACGAATATAAGTATATAATTACTATTTAAGTTACCTGATCACAATATATTTTGAAATCATCAATAATTATAATATTTAACAGTTCGATAGAAATTTAAATTACTAACCTAGAACAAAAAAAAATGTTACTTAGTATATTTTATTACATACAGTGCATTAATTATAATAATAAATATTATAATCTTAATGTAAATGCCTAATAAACTAATAACGTTTGTTTATTATGCCATATATATGGTATATTATATGTATTTATTTTATATATATTTGAGATAAGCATTATAATCTTTAAAACATTTTTCAGCATCCAAATCTCGGTTGCAGGGGCTTATAAGATAACACTAATTACGCCAATAGATTAAGAAGATTTTAAGACATCAATTAGCAATTATCATATAGATTTCTTATAGTGTTTGTAACGTTTTAAAAGTTTTTGAAAAGAAAAAAAAAACAATACCAAAAACCAATTAACAAATTACGAATAAATTTAAAAATATTGTCCTCATTTCTACTACCATGGTATAAAAAATAAATATGCTCAAGCTGTCGAAAGAATTCATAAATCTATAATTATATCTTCATATTCTTCATAAAAAGTTAGTTTTTTGAGACATATTTCGGAGAACCATTTGACACATACAACCATATGGTTTTATTACAAAAATTAGAACATAAAAATATTTTTACGGCATTTGTATTGCCGAACTAGTAACTATAGAACAAAATATAGTTAACAGTTTACAGCCAAACTAATTATTTTACATACAGTACAACAATATACAATATATTTATACAGTGTGTTTCACTCAAATGATAACACGAAAAATTTCTTTGCAATGACCGAAGCAGGTTTTTTGAGGAGTTAGGAAAACTAAAATACAGATTTTTTGATCATTTTCATATTTTAAATCATTTTATTTTGCGCATGTACATTTGCATTTTTAAATGGCAATACCTGTTTTCAATACCAGATTTTACGCCAGATAGTTCAAAGAATTATTCTCCTTTTAAGTAACTTTGATAAATACATTTTTTTCTATTTCAAAAATTGACTGAATTACAACAATCTTAAGTCTGGACTGACATAGCTTGACAAGCGCTTGGCCGGCTTCACTGGATTTGATATCACTTGATATTTTTTTTTTGGAGTTATACATAAGGCTGACCATGGTAACCATTCTTTTAGCCATATTACCCCTTTCCGGATGCTTCAAACAGAAAATAATTCATCGTAACCTTCCCATAATTTAAAAAAAAACATTTACAAAATGATAATAATATTGTACTAAACTATTATCAATGGATCTAAATATTAACTTATAAACTCTACAGCCTGCTTAATTCGTCGGCATACTATCTATTATGACAAGAAATAGGTTTGTGCTAGTTACTACTGTAAACTCTGTTGGTCACGCCTAAGGGAAGGCAAACGTTGCCGACCGGTATTAGGTTCGTGAGGCTTCTCTGCTGTGTCTTTACGCCCTTTTGGTGCATTGCCGTTCAGTCGTTTATTTGGAGGTGCCTGTCAAATACATGAAATTGCTTTTGTTTCAACACGCAATATTATGACCTCTGACAAGATTTATGAACAATGGCTGTATACTTGGATAGAGATGGCACTTTATTTACGTCCATTCAATCTCACGTGTGACAACCGTCGTAGTTTTTAACGCAGCAGCATGTACTTAAGCAAACCTTTATTTGGCTACAGGGTGCTCAATGGACCTCAGACAAAAAATTTTGGACTTTGCCCACAGCTTTTTTTTGTTCAATTTTCTTTCGTTATACGCCATTTTCAAGCTTACACTACATATTTTAAATACTTTAAACTAATAATCATAATACTACTTCAGATTTTGCATTGTCTGATTTTTTTTTTTTCTGAAAATTAGGGAAATCTTATTTTTACCATCACCATGTTTCCAATTTCACCCGTTTACATAATTAATTTTCATTGAAATTCGTATAAAATATGTGTTAATAATTTAAATTTTCAACGCTTTTTTATAACTTGCTTCATTATATTCGGAATTAGTTCATGTTTGTCTAATTTAAGATACTGAATTCTGGTAAAATGTAACTAATTCTCAGAATAATCGATATTAGATCAAAAGCTTTTAGAGTAGTTTAAGCATGCATATTTGAAAACGTGTAGGTATAAGTATTATGTTACATATTATAAAACAGACTTATTGTGTTTAAAAAAAAATATGTTTACAATAAGCGCACTTAAGATTTAAATAGTTACTATTATCGAACTATCATTGTTTTCTGTTCTATTCGAACATTAAGCTTTGGCAAATTTTTCGGTACTGAATTAATACAATCACTTAACTAAATACAGGGAGTAAGTTTTGTTCTTTATTTTAAATAAAAAATAGTACCAAGAGAATGGCTAAATTTTAACACATATCTAAAACAATCATATTTATATTTCTGGTATTTACATTTGATTATTAAATTAAGCATGATTTAAAGTTATAGCTGCAGGTGACTCCTCAATCATGATCTCATATAAAATAAAGTATTTAATCAAAACTTATATTTTATGCACACACACACACACACACACACACACACACACAAACATGTACCAACCAATAGTAAAAAATAATATTGTACATGAATGTATATGAGCGTATAGGTCATGGTGAGTATATATATATATGATTTTATTTTATAAACAATGAATAATCTCAACAGGAATTATTTTTTTAAGATCACTAAGTGAAAACTAACTTAGTAGTCAAACGTTAAATTCTAGTATGATAACTACCAAATACATTTTATCATTTTTGTAAATAAAACAATATGAATATTTTTAAATTAAAATAATTACACAGAAACGTACTTTAAAATATTTATCTAGAATAATATAATGAGAAATGCCATTTAAAAATTACAAAACAAAATAAAGCTGGATTTTGTTTAATAACAATAGCGCTGTGGTGTTTTACTATTATTTTGGGCAATTTATTTTAAAATAGAACTACTATTGTCTATTAGAATTAAATTTGTATACATTAAAAATAAATTACTGTCAGAAAATTCTACAGCTAAGTAAAGAAAAATAATTATATTTTAAATTATACTAAGTAATAAAATTATTTTAAGTTTAGACTACGGTTGAAAAAAATTATTAATTGATTGATAACGATAGTTTTGTAAATACATTTCAATTAGCTCCAAAATATAAAATACCAAATCAAACTTAGAAATTAATTATGTTTTTCGTTTAACTTTCGAGTATTCTATTTGAGTTGATAGTTGTTATAATAAATAATGATAAGAACTAAATTAATATTTTCATAATTTATAAGAATTATTTTTTTTAAGTTGTTGGAATACTATGTATTTTATGCGAGATCTTCATTTCTTTGTAATAATAATAATAATAAAAATAATAATTGTGTAACTACAAATTTTGTTATTCGTGTTTTACAATAAGGTTTTCCTTCATCTACATCTGTAGATAATAATATTTTATATTCAAGTACAAAAAGTTAAGGTAATAGCTTAACAGCAAGTTATGTTGTACATTGTTTTTATTTATAATAAAAACCATAGAGAAGTTTAATAAGTTTTTCGAATATCGGACCCGTTTCCCTAAACCACGACGACCGAAGTAATCTACTAGCAAACAAAAGCTCTTTGCCGGAACCAATAAAAGAGACGTGCCAAAGTCAACGATATTTTAGAAAGTAATTTCCTATTTTCGAATTCATTGTTCGTTCGTTCTTCCTATCTTATGACTAGGATCACTCTTATTTTATGAGTGTGTACTAATTTGTATGTCATAATACATAACCTATAGTTTTGAACTTTTATCACGTTTTCTATTTTATCGATGTTGCTAATTAATTAAAAAACAAACTATTGTTATATCCCTTTGGAACAAACCAACCTATCATTCATTTATTTACACGATCTGCGTAAGTATATAAAATAACTATTTCTAACTGATTAAATAGATAACAATTATACGTGTTGGATTAAAGTAATATAGTACAATATTCACTGTTAACATGGATTTACATTTTATAAAATTTAAAGTGATTCCTATTTTAATTTCATTGTTAAATAATAGTTAACACCAATCGATATTGCTTGAAAAAACATATTTATTAATGCAAAACGAAATATTTATTGATATAATGTATCAATGGATACCTACATTTTATATTTGATAATAGTTTTAGTTTTAACGGTTTTTAAATATGGCTTATAGATATAAAAATAATTAGAACACTTTTTCTACTTATTGAAATAATATGATCTCTGTTAAATCATTCTAATGCCAAAATGAAAAAAATAAAGAATAATAAAAACACGAGTAAAAAAAATGTCATTACCTGGTTGATTTATTTTCTCCGACATTCATGTAGTTTGTACATTTTTACTAATACTTATTTTAAATCTTAATAAATTTTGTTTTAAATAAAATATATATTTTTTTTTAGAAAATATTCACTATAGACAATGAACGTAAAATTATTTGTTGGGGGCTATAAGTTGTAAATACGCATTTATACCTATATTCAAATGATAGAGACATTAACCTGATGAACTTAATAATCTTTTCGTTAATTTCCAATGATGAATTATCAATAACTATAATATATGATTTATATTTATATATACGTATATATGTAAAGAATCACATTTCTTACCTCAACTTTTTTCATAGTATGGAAAGAAAAATTTGCTATTTGAAACTGAATATTATAATATTAAGATTCTCTTCTTAAATAAAATTCAACTATGCAATTAATATCATGAACTAAAATATTTGCTAATCAGCAATAATTAAAATGCTGGTGATAGAGTTACTGCCTCTATTACGTGCTTAAAACAACCATAAGAAATAAGAAGCTGTTCTCATCATTCGTGAATAGTGGTGACATAGCCGAGTTTCTGGAAATAGGATTCCAATAAAAAAATTATACTAATAAAATATAAAGGATACCATGATCCTTTTATTTGAAAACGATAATTTATATGTTGTAATAAATAATGATTATAATCAATACGTTTATTTTTACTAATGATTCGGTATAGTTTGTGTGTGTTGTGTATGGGAGCGTATATTTATCTGGTGAATGAACTTCTTGGGATTATTTTTTTCCCTTTTAACACAAGTTCAATTATAAAAAAAGGTTAACGAATTAGTAACTTGTTTTTCTGGGATAAAAACCACTTGATTCCTAAAATTAAAATAGGTACTCAACTGGACAAGACCCCGTTCGCCCAAAAATGACCCTTCGCTTTTTGCCCACGTCTCTTTTCACCCAAATATTTTAAAACTACTTTCCCTTTTCGCCAAAGAATGTTATGTAGCAATTTCCAACCAAATTTTTATAATACACACTTTGGAAAACATTTACTTTAAATTAATATAATAATAAACTAACATAATAATAAATTTGTTATATTTAAATTATTTATTTGTGTTAATTAGTTTTATAAAGCCATTTAGCATTACCCAGAGGACTAATCCTTAACATAATAATAAAAAAATTTTATCACAATATTTTGGTTATCCTTATTTTATCGAATTTCTAATAAAAACGTTTTCTTGTACACATATATAAAATTGTTTAGTTATAAATAGTGATGAGCAATAATATAGATACGATATTAATATCATGACAAATGTTCGATATCCATATTGTTTTATATAGTAAAATATATTGGGATTTTAATTTTTTATATAATTTATATTATTATAATATTTAGTCGTCTGAATATAATTGTTTTTTTTTCTTATCTTCAATTAGCTAGACTAAACTGTTTGATTAATAATTAATGTTAATAAGTGATAAGTAGGTACTAGGTATAGTTTTGAAATGTGTATTTTCGATGTCTACTCGTATATCGATATCGTACAATTTACAATTTAGGAAAATCTGAACGGTATCCATACGCAAATGATATCATTGCTAATCACTTGTTATACACTAGAATATAATTGAGTAATTTATTCAACTATTAATATTTTAAATAATTTTATTTTAAGTTTGCTTAGATTTATAAAATTATGTGTTAAAATATTATGAACACTTATTTTTTTAATTTTTTTCTATGAGTTTTCAGTATAACTATTTAGCTCTTTATAAATAATATTATTACATTAAAATATTAAATTAAATAACTATAAACAAATGTATAGAAATATTTTAGTTGATAAGTATCTGGATAAATATAATTTTTAAATGTACTTAACTCATAAAAATCAAAAATAAATGAGAAATTTTCTTTTGTTTTTTTCTTTGTTTAGTTAAAAAAATTATCAATATAACTAATTTTGAAGGAAAAAATTTGATATTAAATGTTTTATCTACATCAATAATTAATAATAATATTTATTGATTAATTGATAAATATGTTGACTTTGTATTACATAAAAATCCGTACCCTACTCATCACTGTTAAAATTATAGCCATTCTGGGTAGATAATAAAATGATTATAAATTGTAAAGTTAAAGATTTTGACTTCTTGAACCATGATATTAATCATTTGAAATTAATTATTTCTAATTAATTTATATTGTTACCTATATTAATAGTATGAGTATTACAGTTATTGTCTATAATTTATAAATATTTTTATTCATAGTTTTATTTGTCTTAAGGGCGTTAAATACAATTAAAATTAAAAATATATTTCATTGTTGTGTTATGTCTAGTTTTTGTTTCTAATGTTATATAATTAAGGATATATATTAATATAATGAAGGAAATATTTATGTATTGATATTGTCTCTGTATACACACAAGGACATTTTTCTCAATCACAATTTTGTTTACGTTGACATAATACATTGGTAATAATATTGTATTCCATTTAATTCTAAATTTGTAAAACGTTTCAAGTTTTAATTAACCTTCAAGAGCAGACCTTATACAACCGAATATAAACCACGAGCTAGTTATATTTCTTTAACAAGTTATCGGTGATACATACTCACTGTACCTACATACTTGTCAAAAACTCAAAACAACACTGCGTATAATACATTCTGCTTTCTATCTAGGTACATCTTAATACAGATTATACAATGTAAATGTGTTTTTACATAATAAATACCAAATGGTGTGCAATTATAAATGGACTTGCATATTACTGATTATCAACACACGATGAAGATTCAATAAATGTTAAGTTTTAAAAGTATTGAAGATTCTAATGTGTATAACCATAATACGTGTAAAATCTATAGACAACCGCACGCCAAGCACTGAGTTTGAAGGAATTCACAATTAATACTTATCGTATAATATTTGAAATCTGATCGATGGATATCAAATTTCATCTGTTCATTTGTCAATCTATAAACCGTACGAAGTAATAATCATATTATTATATATGTATATGTGATTTTACAAGAGCGGTTTTCATTTTGTTGACACACGGGCCGGCCAGTGGATTGATGAGATGGATGATGTACGAGTGGCTACTATATAATATGGCCACACATCTCTACAGACCACCAACACACGTTTTTCAAAATCACAGTTCAAGTGTCCATTCGTCGGCAGTGATTCTTAGAAATAAATTTCTGGCTGTAGTTATTCAGCTAAAGACTACGAAGCTTCATCGCGTGTAAAATGTGTAAGTGACGTTGTCAGTGCAAACTTCGTTATTTCCGTTAAAGTAATCGGTTGTATGCGCCAATTATTGTTGGAGTGTTTGGCAATCATCACCGTTCGCTGTGAAAATGTATTAATACTGCCCTTGACTCGATGTGAATACCCACCACTCTAACAGGTTTTTAAATCCACACTCTCACTCTATCTCTCTCTCTCTCTCTCTCTCTCTCTCTCTCTCTCTCTCTCATACACACACACACACATACACATTTAGGTATAAATAAATGTATAATGTAGAACAATTATACAGTGTGATCAACTCGTGTCCTGCGTGAAAATTGTTAGTTACAAACGTTCGAACCGATACGAGATTTAAGTTGTATGCAAAGTGTGTTCCGCATAACTGAAGATGGTACTTACGATTTGCAATCAAGTAACACTTGTACATTGGTTTTAGAAAAAAACATGTACTTATAATGAAAGATATAATCGTCATCATTGCACTCATAACATGCTCAATACGAATTTTAGAAAAATTCGCAATACTATTATATTTGTTTAGTTGATATGGTCGAGGTATTTAACTCTTGAATCATTCATAGCTAACGTAGATTAAAATAAAAAAGAACCGGATGGGTATCGCTCTGCTGTACAATTGGGGGTGGAGTGCATCTCATTCATAGGATAGGTCATTACAATGGATTTTTTAAATTTGAATTCAATGATAGGTATCATTGTATACGAATAACAATTCTGAATAGAGATGATATGTTTTTCTAAAAAGAGTATATAATAATATAGTATTTTATATTTAAATTGAAATATAATGCAATAGTATGCAATTTCGTAAAAATTTATAATTCAAACGGTCTTACAATTTTTTTCTTCAAGTCCAGTAGAAATTGTTTTATAGCTTTTTGAAAATTAACTTATAGATAACCCAGTGTTAAAATTTTAATCCTAAAGTTTCAACTGAAAATTTTTTATGAATTTTCAACTACAAAATAACTTGCAAATCATCGCAATTTTAACATATTTTCAATAAATTCGAAATTCATGGGCTTATATAAAAAATTTGAGTAAAACGATCTACAAAAATGTTTAGTTACGATAAGTATAACTTATAATTAATCCTTTACTACATTTTCAAAAGTTTTTGGACAGCCAAATAAATTTTATAAATTCTTAAAAAAAAAATTACAAAAATCGAAAATTTAAATTGTCTATAAATAAGTCAAAATACTTAGAAAACTTAACAATGTATAGAAAAAGCTCATATAAAGATTTGGTAAAAATTTAGTTTGAGCATTTTAAAAATATGTAGTTTGTCAAAACGTTAATTTGCGTGAAATTTCTTGTTTTTTCGTAATTTGCTATCGTTTTTTTCCAGGTCTTTAAAAAGTATTGAAAAAGTTGCATTTTTAACATGCCCAAGTACCATCTACATTTACTTTCCTTTCAGAAACGTTGCTGTTTAAGAAAATCGAAGCATTTTTACTGCCAAAAATGGTGTCGTCGGACAAAAAAAAAAAAATAATACATCATTGTAAAATCAATAGATTCTATCACTCCGTTCAAAATTTAAAACGATTCTGAACGGATATGATATGTTGGTCTAGAATAGGTATATTATATTATGATATATTATGTTATAATATTTAAATTGAAATATTATGTCAATATTTGCTTTTCAAATGCTTATAAAAAATCATTGTGCCTATAGATTTTAATAATTTTGAAGTGATAGTTTTATAATTAAATAGTTATCATATTTGTATCATTATTTTCCTTTTTACTATTTTATTTCAACCACGAATTTACAAAATAATTCAAGACCGTACATGTCACATTTATATTCAATATATAATAATTATAAATTAATATTAATTACATACCAATTTTTTTTCTTTCTTTTAAAGAATATAACTGTAGGTATATTACCTAATTTAATACAATAGAAAAGGTATTTCTCATTCAAAACTTACGGGATAAAGTTTATAAATTAGAAAATAGTTAAAGTATAAGAGTGTATAAATTAAAGGACAAAAATTACTATCAACTCGAGAAATTATTAAGTCACCAGATAAATAAATTAGTAACACGGTTTGGATTGTAGATCACTAGTTTAATTAAAAATACATGTAGGATAATACCAAAAACATACATATGAAATTAATTAATTTTGCTTTTCATAAAGCTATCAATTTCTGCATCTAATTCTACTTTACTTAGCAGCTCTTTTTCGTTGCTTCTGCCACCTCTGCCACCATCACCACCACCTCGTCCTTTGGAGTGACCACGAGTAGTTCCACGATCACCTCGGTTACCTCTTGCTCACCCACGATTACCTCATACTGGTAATGATGCTGGTCTATTGAGACGAGTAGCAAGGTTGGCAACAGTTGACATGTCAGTTGTAAATTCAATTATCATACGGGGTCCATCCAGAGGTACATTGTTATACCGGCGTACTGCTTTTAATGCAGTATTTTTACAGCCAAACACAACTTCAGCAGTTCCCAAAGATCTGCCAGACATATCCTAATGAACGATTGCAGTTTTCAATGGACCAAACTCATCAAATAAATCTGTTATATCTGTAGATGTAACGCCAGAGTGCAAGTTTGATATTACAATTTTATGAATATTATAATATGGAGAAAATCCATTAGAACGCCTAGCTAATGATCTGCTCCTTCGCAAAGGACCACCTTCACCACTACCACCGCTGCCGGTAGCTCCGTTAGACTGAAAATTTGATGCTCCACCAAAGCCTCGTGAGCTGTCTTGACTTCTGCCGCCACGACGTCCTCCACGGGATGATGACCTTCTGTTCTTGATTATTTCGTCTAAACTCATATCCATTGTGAATGTATTTCAATTGGTACAATGTTTGAATATATAGAATATGGATAATATATGCAGATTCTGAAACGTAAATGTCAAAACGACAAACAGCACATTTACGAATACGTTTGACACAAAAATGACTGGCATACAATCAAAAACATTATATTTATATATAATATTGTATGTAGGTAAACGTATTGATGAATTTTTTCAGCTTATGCGTAGTTATAGAAACGTTTTATTTTTAATAATATCACGTAGGGAAATAGATTCAGCTTGATAAAAGCAATACATTCCATGTTTCACACAGAATTTCAAGAATATTAAAAGTCTGTTATTGGATAATCTTACTGGTATTGAGTAATTTAAAATATTTTTTCTTACATAAAAGTTTTAATGAACAATTATTTAATTGAAAATCGTTAAATCTATTTAATGTTTAAACTAAAGTAGACGCTAAGGACTAAGCGGACATATTAAATACATAATTATTCTATCAAACTATTCATACCACAAACAATATTACTTATTAAACAAAATAGTTTGGCTTTCTAATTTTGTTTTTCATATACAACGTATTTTAACATGTTAAACACATTATCCTATGAATAACATGCAATGTGACTAGATTCTGGAGTATATTTATTTTTTCAGCCAAAAATAGGTTTAAAAACTAATTAAATAGGACCACGCGTAAATTTCGAAGTATTCATGTACACAATACACATAATACAATGTAATATATATTCGTATATTATATACACTATATCATTGTGATCTCGTGACGTCCCGAAATCTTAGTTATCTGTTAAATCTGTCCAATTAAACCATATTATCTTTATGCCATCTGAAAAATAACCTGTTTTATAACTTCTCTATTATTAGGCCATTTGTAAACTATATTTACCATTGGCCCATTAGGGTGGTTTTTATCCAAGCCTTCGATAGTTGAATGATGCTGTATAAATTAAACCAATTAATTTTACCAATTAAACTGAATATATATATGAAATAATATATAAATATATATGAAAATTATTTCCATATAATTGATATATCATTATTGAAATATCTTTCACTCACCCACTGGTCAGCACACAGCTAAGACAACGTCGATTAATTTGAAACTTTCGGTGATTTTCTAGTATTATTATGTATGTATAGTATACAGTAAGAAATAATTATTAGAAAATTGCACTTTTTAATATTGAGATAATTTTGGGCTCTTGGTTTGTTGTATATCTTTTTTCACTCAGTTCAACTAGTAAAATAATAATATTAATAATTTTTATGCTCCATCTTTTGTTAAATAGTTTTTTCTTTTCTTTCTTAGTCTTGCTTAATATATTATTTATTAAAATATTTATTTTTTAATAATCCCAATAACGAATTATTATGGTAACTAAAATACGTCAACTCGAATACGATTAACAATACCTCGGATTTGAGATGTATATCCTGTACGTATAGTACAGGTTATAAAATTATTATAATTATTTTTTGTTAAGCATAACTTATTCTCAGTATAGCACTATTGCGCACCAGAAAACCTTCAAAGCTTAACGTAATTAATGCAATGTAATAAATGTAGTCAATTATATGCCGATCACATATTCTTCTTCTCGGTTGTCTACAGTAGATTACCTAAATGCAATACTTTCCATTCATTATCTATTGTAAAACTAGTGATAATAGGATACGTGGGATGTATAGCGAAAGCCCGATGTCGTGTTCTATGTATAAATCTATGCATAGGTTGCCACTTAAAGTAGAATGTGCGCCTTGTTCCAAGTATTTACTGCTGTTGGATATGATTAAAAAAATATTTACGACAGTCGACACGTACCGTATAAACGCTTATTGATTTTTTTTATTCTCGCTACTATCGAAAAATATTTAGGACATTAGTATAAATATGTTTATGGGCTGAATAAAATTTTTTTTTTTGTTGGGAACAATTTTGGTAATACGTAAGCACGTTTTCTTGGTTCCCTAAGAACTTATTATTAATGATTTATAATTTATTACTATCCCTTCCCAAAATTGTATTCATGATTCATAGATTTTTCTCATTAGGAAAAATATTGAGTAGTGTCCTTTTTTTTTGTATGAAGTATAATGAGAATAATAAAATATTTATTTAATGCAATTTCAATATTATTATTTTTCTTTTAATCACTTAATTATTTACCTAATGAATAATGTAATACCTTCAAGGAACTTTTCTGAATTTTAAACATATGTATTTTTCTTCAAATTTAAGTTCAAACCGATAAATAATATTATTAAAGTCTTCAAAACTAAGAAAAAATCTGCAACCGTTAAAGCACTAACTCAGTACGAAATCCCTATATCTCAACAATACCACAACTGCCATACGTCTTGAATCTATTATAGAATCCACTTGACCAAACATTCCATTCTCATTCAAAACTTAAGGGATAAAATTTATAAATTAGAAAATAGATATACTATAAGAGTGTATAAATTAAAGGACAAAAATCTCAACTCGAGAAATGATTAAGTCACCAGATAAATAAATAAGTAACACGGTTTGGATTGTAGATCACTAGTTTACTTAAAAATACATGTAAGATAACACCAAAAACATACATATGAAATTAATTATTTTTGCTTTTCATAAAGCTATCAAGTTGTGCATCTAATTCAACTTTACTTAGCAGCTCTTTTTCGTTGCTTCTGCCACCTCTGCCACCATCACCACCACCTCGTCCTTTGGAGTGACCACGAGTAGTTCCACGATCACCTCGGTTACCTTTTGCTCACCCACGATTACATCGTATTGGTAATGATGCTTGTCTACTGAGACGAGTAGCAAGGTTGGCAACTGTTGACAAGTCAGTTGCAAGTTCAATTTTCATAAGGCGTCCATCCAGGAGTACATTGTTATATCGGCGTACTGCTTTTAATGTAGCATTTTTACTGCCAAACACAACTTCAGCAGTTCCCAAAGATCTGCCAGATATATCATAATGAACAGTTGCAGTTTTCAATGGACCAAACTCGTCAAATAAATCCTTTATATCTTTAGATGTAACGCCAGAGTCCAAGTTTGATATTACAATTTTATGAATATTATAATAAGGTGAGAATCCATTAGAGCGCCTAGCCAAATATCCGTCCCTGCGCATAGGACCACCTTCAACACCATCGCTGCTGGCAGCTCCGTTAGATCGGAAATGCAACGCTTCACCGCGTTCACCACCACCGAATCCTCTGGAGCTGCCTTGTCTTCCGCCGCCACGACGTTCTCCGCGGGATGACGACCTTCTGTTCTTGATTATCTCGTCTAAACTCATATTTATTTTGAATGACGACCTTCTGTTCTTGATTATTTCGTCTAAACTCATGTCCATTGTGAATATATAGAATATGGATAGTATAAGCAGATTCAAAAACGTAAATGTCAAAACGAACAACACCACGTTTACGAATACGTTTGGCACAAAAAATGGCTGCCACACAAATAAAAAATATTTAATATTAAATAATATATGTAGATAAATGAATAGATGGATTTTTCAGCTTACGCGTAGTTATAGAAACGTTTTGTTTTTAATAATATCACATAGGAAAATAGATTTAGCTTAGCCGTTTGACCTTAAATTAAATGTCAATTATAAAACAAAAATATTTTAATCGTTCTGCCAATTAAAAAAAATTTATAATTTATTATATATTAATTTTATTTTTATTAGTATATAGGTATAGATGTTTATTGGACCAAAAATTTCAATTTTTTTACTTGAAAGATTTTTATGAGTGCTTATGCACAAATATGCATAATTAGTTACTATCATGTTAACTGTTTTAATATTTAATTTTTTTACGTAAGTCTGTTTCGAAAAATATGATTTTGCGTACTCAAAGATACCTAAACATAATAATAATAATAACAATTTATTAATGGAAATAATTCCAATTACAATAAAATAAATAATAACATAGGTATTGTCAATTGAAAATGTTAAATCGTACAAACTAATTTGGTGAAAATCAGAAGTAAAATGAATGTTAGTCAATTAGACCTCATATATACATTGATTTCGTAAAATATTTCTGTTTATTTCAGTCTAATAAATTTTTAACTACTGTGTTTGATATCGGACCATTTTTTCCAATCCGAATAATTGATTTAATTGTATTGTGTAAAACTCTACTAGCCAATAAAGTGAATACCAAAATATATTAATTGGTTACAATAAAGTAAAAACCATGAATAGTAGTCATTAATTTTCATATTATACAAATTTTAAATATTCAATATTGTTACATAGATCAGTAAAAAATTATGAAAATTTTATTTTTATGAAAACCAAAAAAAAAAAAACATCATTGTACAACCAATAAATTCCATCACTTCGTTCAGAATCTAATACAGCATGTTTTTGAATGATACAATTTTAACGAAAAAATAAAAATAAAATACAATAAAATTGCAAAGTTGTATGGTGTTGGGTAGCACCCGACATGAAATTCTTAATTAAAAACTATATAAAAATATTGATTTCATTAGTTCATATTCAATGCCAGAAATTTAAAATTGTTAATTTCACCAATAACTATTATTCTATAACACCGCAGTAGCTTTAGTTCAGATATAAATGCTCGTCATCATCGTTTCATAAAATATTTACAATGTTATAGATAATTGTTATGATATTCTACAAAAATATAACTAACACTTATTTTTGCAGTGAAAATAAAGAAAGTTTATGAAGTTCTTATACACAATCATATATCATGTATGAATTACTCGTCGAAAAAATCATTGTATACGAACAATGATTTTGAACGGTGTTAATATGTTTTTAATTTTTTTATCGTTTTTTTCGATTTTTTAAAAAAGTATTAAAAAAGTTGGATTTTTGACTTGCCCAAGTACTATCTACATTCACTTTCCTTTCCGAAAAATTGCTGTTTAAGAAAGTCGAAGTATTTTTACTACCAAAAAAGGTGTCCTCGGACAAAAAAAAAAAAAAAAAAACACACATACTTCTAATCACTCCGTTCAGAATCTAAAATATTACGCCATCTAACATTTATAAATTCAACAGTATTATTAGAGACTTTATTATCATGTTTATTTCACTGATATTGGCATTTAAAGATGAATTATTTCATAAAATTCAAAAGGTGATAAGAGGAAAGAATTAGTAATGGACACGAGATCCGGGTTTGTGGCCGAAGCCATACAGCCGCACACCTTTTATTAACGCGTGGCGTTATTCAAGAGGAACGGACATGCAGAACCACCAGGTTAGGCGGCCCTGGGTCATCATTGGGACCACCAGCACCGGACCGAAGCCCGACCCGTCTGGACCCGCGGACACGAGAACCGTGTTGGGACCCGCGAGCCCCCACTGGGTCAGTGGTTTGTTACTATCCAGTACTGTTCCACAGCCACCACGTTGCAGCCGAAATAGGCACTTCAACCTCGGGGAGGCACCAGATCCGGAGCGGCAAGCCGGTCCGGCATGTGGTGGGGCTCCCCCCTCCCGTGGTACCAATTAGGTTTTTAAGGTTGACGTCGGTGGGTCAACCCGGAGCATTACGTTATTAGTAATGGACATGTCGTATACGCCACGTAAAGGCTTGACGTATAAAACAGATATTTTTCGGTAGACCAATTCCCCGACCTAGAATTAGTAGATGTAAGACCTGTTGTAAAAGATATATTTAATTCTTCTTCTGGTGACCACGAAAACGAGTACTG
>JAIPRK010002407.1:0-20575 GCA_025469195.1 Chaitophorus viminalis | reverse complement strand
TAAAAAACATCGAGAGGAAACCTTAGACTCTACATATCTCTTCGACATTCTCAGTCCGGACCCTACAGCAATCATTAATGTACTAAATTTTTTAAAAAAATGTAATCTGTATAATGTAATGTAAACTTTTAATTGTAAACTCTAATCTTGTATCTATATGTAATCTGTTTAATGTATTTTATACCATTTTGTATAACTTAATATAAAATGTCACTGTCAGGCCAATGGCCTAAGTCGCCGCGGCCTTTATTCTAATAATAAAAAAAAAAAAAAAAAATAGTCTATTATAAAATCAATGAATAATGATAATACCTACGTTCTACCAAGAATTGTTTCAATATTTATTTTAATAATATTATTTTCTACTCTCATATTATGTCATACCTACTTGTATTTGTAACGAATACGACAATATAAATATAAATAGGTATCTCGATTCTCGGACGACTTTTTGTTTTGTTCATTGGAATAATATCGTTTTATTTATCATTTTACCAGTATAATGTATATTATATTATTGATAACGCCATAAACACTATGATATTTATTTTTAAACCGGTTTTTAGATCTATACTTGGAGAGACGAATCAAAAATCGGATTATTTAATACCGAGTAGATCATTATAAATAAAACTTGTAAAAATCGCCAGTCCAAACAATATTGTCAATAATCAGTATTCTAATTATTACTATTTACTAGTGTAGATTAAAATATAATCTGATTATTATGAATTGATGATATTATAACATTATAAAAATAAATTACCAAAATCAAAAGAATAAGTTGTGTCTGTTGGTTCCACGTCATATAAAAAAAAAATTAAAATTAACTTAACTACGCCATAATGATAATTAACTTTAAAAAGTTAAGTTAAAACAATACAAAAATTAACTGAATAAGTTAATAAGTTAAAAGTTAAAATAAAATTAACTTTTTAACTTAACTTTAACTTTTTAACAAGTTAATGCCCACCATTGATTATTGTAAACACTGTATAATTTAAACAACATTTAATTTTAGTCTACATCTTCTTCGTGTAACGAATAAACATTTAGGTGAGCAGATTTATATCAATAATATTTATGTAAGAATCTATATTGGAATTTTGATCGGTAAATATAATATAATATATTTTGTACGAATACGATTTTCAAATGGAATTTCCAAAAGTCGATACGAAGAGAGATAAAAATCAAACTGCACCGAGAATGGGGTGGAAAAAAATTCGCTCCGGACGTGTTTGCCGGTGAACCGACACAAATAATAATATGCACGTAATACCTGTACGGTTGTACGTAATATGTACCTCATCAGTACCCTTGCGGCAGCGTTTAAAAACCGTTTAACCATAAAATGTATTATAATATAAATACTATACAACATGACGTGCACAAACGAGAGGAAATCAATTACAAAACTGCGCAGGCAATGCGACGACGATTTATCGTTTGTTGTCGACGTTTTGCTGCTATTTTTTTTTTTAATGTCGAAATTTTCAATCGGGCGCGGTCGAGGTGAAAGGGTGGTAGCAACGGGTTGGTGGGAATGACGTTACGAGCGACCGTGATCGGAAATCATTGCGACGGCGGTGGCGTTGGATATTTGCTTGGCGATAAATATATGATATACACATACATAGTACTTTTCCGCAAAGTTCTTACATCGTTCGTGTACCTATACGCATATACATAAGTGAACAGTATTATTCGTGTATTGATGACGACTGCGCCGTGGACAATTAATGATTCACGCGTCTACACCGCCGCGATGGATGTAATAAATGCGATTAGTAATAATATTAATAATAAATGGACTTAAGCCGTTCGTAAGGATATGTATGTACATACGCACTTATAATATACATATATTATTATTATTATTGTTATTATGATTTACCGGCAATCCGTTCGTATTAGGTAAAACGGGAAGCTGCTGCACGCGTTGACCGACACGAGAAACCTCAACGATGTTTGCGCACGACTGTACGGTGCGCGCGTGTAACCTAGTCCACGGATTGATTGATTTTTACCGTGCCGGTACGGCCAAGTCATCTCAGGGTGAAGGACAGTAATTATATACATTATTATACATCATATTATACACAGTCGCACGGCGGCTGTAGCCGTCTATTGCCGAAGACCCGATAGTCGGTATCTATTATTATATTCGTCCCTATATGTATAAAAGCACATGAAAATCGGCACTTACGTCAAGTGTAATATAATTTATACATTTACACCATGTATGATGTGTTTCTGTGTTTGTGTGTGTGTGTGTGTGTGTGTGTGTGTATGTATGTATGTATGTGTGTGTGTGTGTGTGTGTGTGTGTGTGTGCCACACGTGTAATATACGAATACTATTATTGTTATTATTGTCGATCGAGCAAACGTGTTAATCGTGCCCATTTTACCTCTCGCCATTGCGATACGTATTTGGCTTTCATTAGCGTGCGTTCGTCGGACAATCGCATATCTAAACAATATAATTATACAAACGTCGGTATATATATATAATATATTATAGTATATTCCCATATATATATATATATATAATATGATACTAGCGTATTCGAGTGAACAAAAAAAAAAAAATTTAAAAAACATATTTCAGATAGTGCAGTGTACAGGGTTATAACAAATAGTTCCCGTGCAATAACGTAATATTTAATTTCGATGCACTCTGTATAGATATTATATACTACTCGATCTGCAAGTACCCGCGCATACACTGTCGCTTTGTTCGATCACGAACGCGCGTACATTCTATTATAATATATATTATATTGTATATTGTTGTGCGCTATTGTAAATGATAATAATGTAAGATTTTTTTTCAACTGGTAAATCAAAAAAAATTACAAGTACGAAGACGAGTTCATCCGACTATACAGCGTTGTTTCTAAAGCTATTTCTTTTTACTGTTCGATGTTACTGGAAGCTGAGCCTCATTCAGAACCGTTTCCGGAATGTCGACCCTCGATGCTTAAATGTGGCACCCTGGAAGTTATGACGTAACAAGGACGGATAAGACTTGACGCACCCGTTCACGTAACAGCGTGCAGTGTCACTTTGTTACCGTATAATAATAACGAGACAGCGGTCGCGTGATTTTAGATCCTGCAGGCTGTAGGACGGCAATATGAGCATAATAAATATTGATTATGATGTCATTATTATTTAAAAATAAAATTGAGTAAAAACGGATTTAATTGATATGTAAATAATATAATTTATTAGCTTTTTCCCGTAAAATATTTGACCAAATGATTTTGAGTACGAAATGTTCCGGTAATTTCACATAATATATACCATTTATATTTACATAATGAACTGTCATTAGAAATGTAGAGGTTGGCATTCTTTATTCAGGACCTTTTTTTTAATCCAATGCGATATACATTGATTTCAAATATATAAGAACAGCCACATCGTATCAGTTAGCTAGTAACTCGTCCCTGTATCCTATCCTTATATGCGTATCTCATTCTACATTTTACATTATTATTTTTAATTAATAAAAGATACGTAATAATATGTCATAAAGTTATTAATATTGTTACAGCGGTGAAACGATTTCCACTGCTTCGGTATAATTCCGTGTCATATTGACACAAACAAAATATAAGGGTCGCATTTTCCTCGTCGTTCCAAGCACTCATTATTAAACACAACACTGTTGTAGCAGCGGAATATACTCACAACGCTCTCTATGGTATATGCATACCATGAATAGCAAAACAAAAGTACATTTCAATGGGGAATTAATAATGTCATCCGGCAGGTTAATGAAAACAAAACCACTCTTTTAAGTATGATGGTGATTGGAGGGTGTTTGAAAAATTTAAAATTTAAAATGACGAATACACATACTGCGTGCTCATTTCATTAATATAGAAAGTATAATATTAATATACGTATATAATATTATACCTATACTACGACTATACATAAATATATTTGTGCTTGGTGCATATTAATTATTCTCATCGCATGCTGAATATTGTTAAAAATATCTGCATGAAAATAGAAATTTAATTTACGTATATTTCCGATTGATTAAATATTTAATTAGTTTCTTAACTTCGGGAGACGATAATATTATACATTGCGTAGTACGTACGCGCCACGCGGTGAACGACGAGATTCTCGAGTGCGAGAAAATATATTTCAACGGGCCGCGGCGTTCGAAAACAACAATACAATTATTATCGTCAAATTGTGTGTGCGTGTATAAATACGCATATATTATCATCGTTGTACGCGGCAAGGAAAAGATAATAACAATACTTCTTATAAATGCGCATACATTTTATAAAACGACCGCCTCGACGATAACTGCGTAATATATCATAATATAGTAGGTACTGTAATATAATATAATATTTTGCCAAAAACTGTTGTACTAGAATTATTATTATTACCTTTGTCTTTACATGACGCATATTATCTATTATACCTACTTGTATACGTATTTATACGCCAAATTGTCACGACTTAATGTTATATTATTATACATAATATAGTTGATATGCCGTCACGACTAAGGTGTACAGAAATCGGAAGAAACATACTGTATGTTTACATTTACGATAAACACCCATATTCGTATATTATATTGTTGTTTGAACAGTAAACAAGCAGAAAAATCCCACTGAGAATATTATATTATACTCGACAGTTCTACTCAATATCGACAATATTCCATTTGGAGCCAAACGCTACACAATACGCAAGTATAATCCATCTTAGGGTTCGCAAAATATCGAATAACACGCGTAATGCACGCAGATGATAATAATATATTATTTTCTCAAATAACGTACACCTTTACAGTCTTATCGTCAACGACTCAAAAGTTGCAAGGATTAGGTATATACGTATTATATTGTTTACCAAAGATATTATATTCAAAGCTCAAGCCATGGTGTACATTTTGATTTACAAATCCCCACATCATTATAATATATTCCAAGATGTGTATACATTTACGTTAAATGCCGTTTTGGTTAAACTGTAAGTTTCTTCATTTCAAAAATTTAAATTTCATCACAAACTACAAACTATACACTACACTTGTGTCAGTTCAATTTAAAACATTAAATAACTTATACTATTTAGTAAACCAATGATTTTAAATTATATTTGGATTTTTTTTTCGTTTTGACGATCAAACGATAAGATTTAATTTTGTATACAACAAAATTATACTAATCAATGCTGCAATAAATTGACTTAGTGGTTAATTTTAACACCAAGCATATAATAATTATGTCATACCTATACATAATGGAATATTTACCCTATACAATATACGATCATCACATCACTTTCATGATATTGGTTATGTATGAAAAAAAAACGGTAACATGGCGCAAAACTTATATTTTGAAATGTGAATGACATCAATACTATAGATTAAAAATTAAAACATCTGTACGTAGTCGACTCAGGACTGGATTTAAGAATGCTAAGTGAGCTGTACTTAAAGCCCCTCCTCCACGCCGGTTGCCAATAAATTTGTACACTCTAGAAGGATCTTTTCACAGTTATTATTTAACGGTAAACGCAGAAAAATGTATTTAATATGAAACCAACTCTCTAGGTATTGGATTTTAAATATTGATACTTGAAAATTTTCATGACAACTCGTTCAATTAAATTAAAATAGAAAATTCTTTAGTTATTTCGATCATATTGCACCAGGAAACGTGTGAGCTCGGAGGTATATAATATTATCTATATTATTGTTACCTGTGTGTGTGTGTGTGTGTGTATGAGTGTCTACAGTTGAGCTTTATAACAAACCAAGTCGAATAAACCGTATAATAATAATAATAATAATAATATAATCACAATAGTTCTACTCGTTGTATTCTTAAACAACAACAATAGTACTTATATCGAATATGTATCATAATAATCGGACGAATTTTAATCATTTCGTTAGATTTGTCGCTCGGAGCGAGTGTGTACATGACTTCCGCGCCGTCACACGCACACCGATATAATAATATATTATACGAAGTAAGAAAACTATACCCAGACGTGTAAGTGTATGTGTGTGATGTAGATATAATACTCCTATCGGCGACACGTACAAAATAATAATAAATTAACAATACGTTCATATCTGTTTCCTACCACCGTTCTCGAATCCAACCTCCGCTGCACCATAGGTGAAGTGATAATTTATCATAATAACAATATTGTAAACCTACGAAATTATCCACGACGCGATACATCGCATTTGAAACTCTGTCAATGCAGAGTTGTAGTTTTCACGTCAAAATGTGTATGAGCCATCCGTTTTAAGGGGACATTATGATTTCTATAAGTAACAAAAACGACCAAACAGCAACAATACCAGCGGCGGCGCGATACGATTTCAAAATCAATCTCCAGTGATTTGTTAGATATTAGACTTGCACCATTAATAGGTTAATTTGGGCTTGCTAACGGTCAGCGTTTATCATCTCACTCAATTTTTACACCAGTAAAATACTACCGAGGGCTAAAGCTAAATTCAGAAATTAATCCTTAGATGCTCGCCCGCTGAACCTGGGAGTAATATTATACGTAACAAAGACAGATAAGATCTGACACGCCCGGACGTGTAACAACACGTTCAGTGTCAGCGATGTAACAAGACTGGGGTCACGTGATTTTAGATTCTGCAACACACAAGTACGACGAATTATGGATAAAAATCACCAAGTAATTATTTGAAACAATAATTTTTAATTAATAAAAAATAAAAATTGAATCTTTGTACATGATTATTCAGATTTACACGGTTTTAAAGTATAAAACATAATTTTTTCCCAAAATCTTACATAGAGTAAATAAGATGTAGGTATTCATAAACAAAAACGAAATACAGCGAAACTTCTAAATACCGGACAATCTCAGTCACTGCAATTTTTCCCGCTATTAAAGATGCCTGATATTCAAAGAGAGAGAGAGAAAGAGAGAGAAAGAAAGAAAGAAAGAAAAATAAAGTGCTTTATGGATATCAATACTGGAAAGGAAAATATTAAGAAAGATCTATGGTCCCATACTAAACCCGGAGTCAGGAAGTTATGAAAGAAGAAAAAATGAGATATCGAAAATATTTTCAACAAATCATACATACAAGCATATGTAAAAGCTAAAAGGCTAGATTGGGCTGTTGGGCTGGCCATATATGGAAGGCAAAGGATAAGCTAATTTATTATGTATATACTAATCAATAAACCCAACGGAAAAAGGCCAAGAGGAAGGTCCGTTAGCGATGGCTCGATAGAGAAAACAAAGATCTGGAAAGCTTGGGAACAACAAAAATTGAGGATGCGGATGATCAAGAACTGTGGGGAGAAATTTTAAAAGCGGCAAAATACCTGTAAGTAACCAAAAAAAGAAAGAAAAAAAAAGGATAGCAATTAATAGTATAAGTATTTTAACAAGAGACATTTATTGTTTTGTTTTCTCTCGTATTTTATTAATTCTTAATTAAATATTAATTGAACATATATATTACTGTTATATAATAATATACCTAATTAGTACATAAATCATTGTTAAATACTAAATTATCACTTCTTACCGACTTTGTAGATTTTTATGTTAACTATTTTCTTTATGTCAAAAAAAAAAAAATATATTCTATTAGCTTTTAGTTTAGATGATCTGTAGTCAGGAAAACTTTATAAATAAAAAAAAATTAAAAAAAAAAAACAAGAGACATATTGCACGTCATGCATGTGTATACAGGCTGTATATGCATCTTAAGATTATGCAAAATATTAATGACTTTAACCCGCGTGTTTGGACGCCTCGATTTATACAGTCTGTGTACAATCGATCTGTTTGTAAATAACTTTTAATGTTTTGAGTCTTATCTCGTCAAAGTCCCCCAAAAAATGTAATTTTGAGATGGCACAAATTTTCCTCCAGGGTATAGATATTAGATATTAGATACGACGAAGTAAAACGATTCCCCCTCATTCATTGCAGTACACAATCGTCACCCATATGGCTGACGAGTGACGACGGTCATATGGGCTTGGGGCAAACTAAGACGACGATATTGAACTCTTGGACTCTTGAACCTGAAACGTCGTAATCGTAAATGTATGATTATTTCGATCTCAGGGATTCGTTTCGAAACCGTCGAATTTTAGAATATTACCGGATAAAAAAAAAAATAACAAATTGCTCGAAACGGTCAACACCTATTTTTTAACGAGGGATCGTGAATTCACGTTACCTACGCAGTACAATAAAATAATATTACGATTTATATTCGAATAATGTATTGCACAGTATAATACAATAATGAAAGGGGGGGGGTGAAAAAATCGTATTTAGTTACGGTTTTTTTTTTTCCTTCGAAATTCGAATCAAATCTGCTCTATTTGTGGCATATAATAGCTATATCAAACGATAACATATTATATTATTCAACACGAATTTTTATTTACACATAGGAAACCAACATTGGTGATTGCTATTCGCGCATGATTGATAATATCATATTTTGGTTTTACCTACCACGTTTGGAATCCTGAACATATACTAATAGTATAATAATATAGGCATCATTGGTACGCACGAGTCCGGTCGACTGTGATTGATTATAGCAATTGACACCCTTGCGTGCCGATTTCGGTAGATTTGTTAGCAATCCTGATTTGTTTTTCGATATAGTGTTGAATTAATTTTTTTTTTTACGCTCGTGTGCTATACCATCATTATATATTATACTATACGAATACTATATAGTTTTGACTTTTATTATAATCATAATATTATTACAATTTTTTTTTTATTTTTTTTATTTATTATAAATACGTTTTATCTGTACAAATATAATAATATAATTATAATTATAATAATCATCACTTAAATTTATCTTACGATACAATAAGTATTGTTATAAATTTTCCAAGTGTCTAAATTTGCAATTGTGTCAACAATAAGTTTAGATGACTAATGTCAGAAAAACTTAAAATTATAAAAAAAATATAGTTTACACGTCATAATAAATTAATACTCTATAATAGTATATACACGATATAAATAAATCTTGTGCCAATGATGTTCAAAGAATCGATTATAAATATTATATCCCCCCTTCTTCGGTTTGCAGTTATTATTTTCATTATTATTATTATTATTATTTTACTAATTTATCATTATAAATTTATTATGTTAGACCCGAGAACAGTTTGAATTCAGTTTTCAAGTAGTCATTTTTCTATACTATTACTATTAAATGTCATATAATGTACTACGATAACGACGACGATGCGTCGTGAATCAATAATGAGAAGTTTTTATGTTCACAAGTTATTGTTTGTTACACATTATTAGTTATTAATGTGTACTACTTATATAATATAAACGTTTTCTGTTTACGAGCGTCTCATTCCCGAGAATCTCCGAGTACCTTTTTTATTTTATTTTTAATGCCAAAGATTCGTATATATAAGTAGAATGTTTTGGAATAAATTATTAATACAGTAATGAACTAATGACGGTACAATGATAATAGTACAGCTAGGTACCTACCTACTATTCGAAGATATATTTTAAGATTTCGAAATATCTTTTCTAATACATGATAATATATTAATGATTCCATTGATACAATGTATTATTCTACGCTACAACACTATTTAAATGCTAATTTAATAACAACTCTACACGTCTACAGTCATCCTTAACTCTTGGACGAGACTTTGTATATAAACGACATCCGGTTCTTAAATGTTATATACGCCTGTATTTATAATTACGCACCGTAAAGCTAATTTTTAGTCTGTTCATTTACATAGTAATTTGTCAAAAAGATATTTGTTATACAAGCATTCAATTTAAATCGATAGCACGATGCCAAAAACGATTGTTTTAACATCTCAAAAGTCAGAAGTCTAAACGCCATATTGTACGTATAAATGTATAATATTCGTATAGTTGATAAAAATATATCTAAATAATGTATTATATAAAATACGTTTATAGTTAACGAGTTAGATGTCGTATATTGTACCTATGTATATAATATTACATTTCAAGTTTAAAACTTATTTGCAGACAAATTAAAAAGTTTCGAAAACTATTCAAGTTCTAAAGTAAAGTATTATACGTGAAAGCTTACTGAACACAACATTTATGCTTAAGTATGTACTCTACACATATATTATAATTTATAACTAGCTTTAAAAATGATCGAACCCTAATTTGATTTAGGTTTCAATAGAAAAGTTTTTAAATATAAAAATAAGGATAATTTAAATTTAAATTTAAATTGAAAATAAAAATGTATCTTATAACTTAAAGTATTAATTTTTTAAATATAATTTGCAATAAAAATGTTTTTAACCGAAATAATGTCAATTTTAAACAGTTAATACACAATATTTGATTTATAACCAAACCTTGCTTAAATGATAACTATCTTAGGATATCCGATGACTAACTTTTTCATACACTTAGTGTATACTACTTGCAGAATACTATAAATAGAAATTTAATTCGCCCTAGGGCCTAGAGTTTGATTTCCAAACTAGATAATAAATAACCTGAATTTATACAGAACGATATATCTCATAGAAATATAGTTAATAGAGATAATGGAATTATTATATATTTTTTATAAGACTCGCTGAGCTAAAAATATTCTGTCGATACTAATATCTTGTAAATATAAATGTTTATTATAAAATTAGAAAAATTAATTTTTTTTTTTAACTTCTATAGATTATTTATTTTATTTTCTATGTTATATAATAGGACTTATTTTTCTGAAAATTTAATCTTTCAACTTTCAATTTTCATTTACTTTATCATTTTTATAATTTACAAGAAAATAGGGTACTATTTAAATAGTTTAAAATAATAATAGTTAATATAATATTTGTATTTAAAAAACTAATATAGATAATAATATGACTAAATCTTACCTTAATAAAGACGATATAAGTAACTGTGGATGTATAGGTCTGTGTTTGTCACTTGTAATTGGGTTCACTTCAGTCCGAATCAGCTTCTCAATTACGATCCTTTACTGTTAATACTATAATAATTAATCAAATCAATTAAATACTGTTTCACAATGTAATACAAAATGGTTTTATTATCGTTATAATTACTTATTATAATATTTATGAGTAAAAGTTGTATGTTTCATAAAAATTAAACTATTTTATTAATGACAATAAAATAAAGTGTACACTAGCATAATATTTCTTAAATACATTGAGATATATATTTATTAACAATGAGTTGTTTATAAGTATATTTATGTACGATAAAATACTCGTATATTTATTTTTGCTTGAAATGAGTGGCAACTCGTAATACTATACAATTTTTTTGTGTAACTTTTACTTACGAGTATATTATTTTACAAGTAACTATTTAATTTAATGTAGGAATTATACTAGTCAATTATGTTTTTATTTTTAATATGAGTACTGCATGTATTTTTCACTATATGTATACAATTATTGCACTAACCATAAGGAAATAAATAACATATTGTACTTTATAAGTTCTGATGTGCATTTTATTTATTTTATTTCAACTAGTTTTTATAAATATATTGTAACGCTATTATAATATACAGTTGATAAATCACGTAACTTTTCTTAAATATTTGATATTGATAATGATTATGTTTTAATATTATACTCTTCACTCTTAAATCTCAATGCTCATCATTTATGAACACTACCAATGACTTGGTATTGGCTAGACTACATTTGAGATATCGTTTATGTACTTCGACCTACTAACTCAACAATATTTATGAATGAACAATATTTTTAATTAAATTGCATTATTATATGTATACTCGTATTATTGAAAGAAACATAATATTAACACTGGGTCCCGAGACGCCTCTGTATACTAAAAATAATATTCATTTTAAAATCGAATATTGAAAATAAATGTACAAACCATATTATTGTATTATAATTTGCAGCTTTCGACTGAGTGTAGGTAGTGAAATAGTTTCGTATTCTTCCTTTATGGTCGAATACGGTCCGTTTTAAAAGTTATACCGACTATTTTAAACTTTACGTACTTATGTTTGCGTATAGCTATTGATCGAACCTCCGATTATATTATTATGAAGTGTGCACCAGTAGCTTCCAAAGAAAACCCTGAAAACCTCAATATATAATACATATATATTCTGTACAACATACATATTATACACATAGAATATAATCGTCCGATTAATATACGACCAAATCGTAGAGCCGAAAATGGAAACGTGAGCGTTGTGTACCTGCAGCATGACGCGTGTAACTATACTAAGTATGCGTATTACGTATATTTACATGGCCCGCGGCCGTATACGAGTGAATATTGTTTTCCGGCTTTGTCGTTCATGTCAGAAGTGTTGTAAGTTTTGCTGGCCCGTCATAATCGTTAGTGCTTACAGTAATACCACGGTGAATACGAAAAGTAATCAAAGTACCCGGTTGCCAATTTTCGATCAAAATAATTGATTTTATCAATGTTTTTCCATGCATAGTATTCTCAAAGGCTAATCGAATATTTCACTGCAATCGAAAACCATTGCACTATTTATTTAGTTTTTAATTGTACATGTAGAGAAATAATTATACATATATTCACACGAATACATGACTAAAGGTTACAATGAAAATAATAAAATACATCTATACCACCGTTAAATACTATTTAAAACACTATTTTGAGCACTATACATTATGCATTGGTATAAATTATGCCGTTATTGTTATTTATTTTCGAACTCGGATAATCGATATTTGAAACGTCTCTATATAGTATTTTATAATGCATTCGTATACAATTTAATGAGTGTCAGGTTCAAAATTTGAAACACTTTGTGTTGAGAAAACTTCATGGCGCGACGAAACTTGCACAGCGTTCGGTAGAAGTTTAATCGCATAACTTATACACGGTACGACCGTCACGACCGTCGGAAGGAATAAATATAGTGTAGGTATAATTATTAATAATTAATATCATACTAATATGAGTGTGTTTATACGCATCCTGTGTTTATGTGTTTTATTTCCCCCGGTAGTCGTTTTATCGATGATCTATAATCTGATAATTTAATGACCTGAACAATTTTTCTATACTCTGAGAATTTTACAATCCGTCATGTAACGAACTATTTCTTCGACGTTCGTTTCGACGGTTGCCACTGTAAAACTTGCACTACAGCATAATGTATACCATATTTCCTATATTAGCTTTATATAAGACACACTGCGGTCAAAATCAATTAACTGAGTACGTATCCACAAGTGCTTCCGTCAATATGTTGTCTGCTGTCTTATACAATAGTGTTGTGCACGTGAACCGATCGAGTATTATATAGACCATGAATGAAACTTGATTTGTACCTATAGTGAACACGTAAAGGATGTTAGGAGGACAACTGATACAGTAAAATAATATAGTATTTTGGCAACGTTTTTTTTTTTTTTTTTTTGGTCAGTTCCGTGTGAATACTAATTGAGCTTACATTTTTTATACCGTCTCGCGAATAAATAATAATATTATTTGCGTGTACATCATTTCCCGAACAAATAGCAGTGTATGTACAAAAACCGACGGAAATACTGCATGATTGTCGAGCTTTTTGGGTGAGGGTTTAGTGTGCACATATTATACATATATAGATGTAGTAACACATCAATAACCTTAGCAAACAAATTAATTGAACGACCGGCGCTACATGTTGTGTGTTGTATATGTTAAAGTAATTTCGATTAATGAATAATTCAGTATTTGCCTTACGAAACGTACATTAAGTATACAGAGATGAGTATGATAATATATAAGCTATAATATAGCCGTCTAAATTTGCAACTATTCCAAGAACTCATAACAATAACTGTCCGTTTCCGCGCCACTATATATGTACGTACGTATATAATTTACCTACGTGGCGAAAGGTTTTTGACGATCGTTATTCCTTATATAAGCCTGTTTACTATTGCCAGATCATACTATAGATGATGGTTGTTCGATATGAACTTTATTACTGGTGCCACGGCTCGGTTTTCACTTGGTTCCTGAACGAAAATATCACTTATGGTGCAATAAAGAAAATAATACATATTTATTTATGCCTTTCCGTCGAGATTACGTTCATCATTCTACAACACAATATTCACTGCAGGTAACAAATCGTAACAAATCACTGGTGTACATAGTGTTCATCATATTATATTGTTATGATAATGTATCCCTATAGGGTAGCCCGTTTTTTCTGTTATAACATTACACATGACTCGCATAACATTCATAGTACGTATATAGAAGGTATCAGATGTATACTTTTTTAGTTATCAAATCAAATCCATGTCATGCGTACACCGCAGACGTTATAATATTATTATCACGCCAGTAAAATATACTGTTATTGCATGCTTTATCCAAGCAAATATTTCCGGGGTCATAGGTCTGACGTTTATTAATTACGTTTTTTAAGGCACTACCCACTGCCCAGCAATCGTCGATTGTACTCGTATATTCGAGTAAGATGTTATATATTCGAAAAATCCGAAACGATAATCTCGAGTCTTGCGATGTAAACATGAAATACATTAATAACTATAATAAAGTTAACGGTATAATGCGAAGAAATTTTAAAAAAAAAATTAGTCCAATCTATACCCGCGCAATAAGGTTTATTATAAGAAATTATTACAATAAAGTTCTTATCGTTATATTGTATGTCATACATAGGATAATAATGACCACGCAATAATTCGCATGATTATAATTATTTTACAGTAGTCGTATGTGATTATACGTTACAAGTATTTTTTTTATTAGACCAATTATAATCCATGCGAATACGATATAAATATAATATAATGCCCATAGTGAAATCCCGACAGTAAATGTTTAACCGGAGTGAAACGGCGGTGGACAATCATAATGGTATATATATATATATATATATATAAGTATCTAGCGGATACGAGACAAGAGTAATAGCTTATAATTATACATTATTCTCTTCCTACTCGCGAGGCTTGATGATGCATTAAGATAAATTATTATGTGTAACATTTGTACTATAGGCGTATGGAATGTGTAATAATTTGAACGATATTTTTATTATACTTCGACGTATTTTTCGTGAAAAACAAACATATATATTGATATCTGTTATTACGATCATCAAACTAAAACATGATAACTCGTCGATAACTTACTAACCGTTACCTTCTATTATTATTCCTAAATAATTATTATTATTATGAGTAAACTGAAAAAAAAGCTAGCTGTTATTGGAACTAATAATTAAAATTGTATAATATATAATAGTCTGGAGTACTACCTTTTAGAATCGTATAATAATAATGTACCAAACTTCGATTTATTTTTTGATTTTCAACTTAAATTAAAAATCTAATAATGAATACTAATTAATTTACTTAACTTTTTTATCAAATGCGCTTATGTATTTTTTTTATACATGTATTAGTATGATATCATTCATAATTAATTGTATACTTTTTGTTAACTTAAAAACTGTACTCATTACCCCTTTAGTGTGTTAATTACTTAAATAAAAATAAATAAATAAAAATAAATATATCCTTTTAAAAAATCCATTCCTGCAGTAGTACCTATTGGCTATTCTTACTGAATTTGGCGAAAAATGTAACTTGACAAATCATAAAAGAATTTTCTCTTCATAACGATCATTACATAGCTGTTGCGATGAACGTAACGTTTCATTATGTTTCCTACTCATCTATGAAATGTTAAAAGTTGAAAGAATAACAATATGTGTGTATAATAATAAATCACTATAATAATAAAAATAATAATAAAAGGACGAGTCTCCTTGGTCGAGTGAGACTCCACAGTAAAGTAAGTTAAAGAGATGGGTGATATTTCTTTATCGGATTTTTCAATTTTAAACCAATGTACCATTGGTTTCGAAAAAAAAACGATTCTGTGTAAAAAGGGTGATAATTTGAAATCAGTTGTTATTTATTTCTAAAAATTAATAATGCATACATAAACGTAATAATCTGTATATATAAAAGCAAAAGTGCTAATTGACTAATTGTATATCTAACTGATTCATAATCAATGCACAGCCTAAACTATGAACGCAAATCGACGGAATTAAAAATACACAGTGCGTCAGTGCCTATATTAATAATACATGTATTACTTAAATATACTATGTATATACACGTATGAGTTCATTAGCTCATTACAATACATCTCCGGGACACCACCATGAAAACACTTTTTTATTTAGAAGATAATTTTATAACCGATGGATTTCGGTCGAAACATTAAAAAAGTATACCGCGTAATTTGTTGTTTGCAAACCGTGCATGATTATACACGACCTAATCTGTTGAACTTAGGTACTCGTGTATGGATCATTCATGGATAAAATAATATAATGTAAAGTATATACGACGAATACGGTAAACTGTATCCGAGTAATATGTTAAATACATACAAAGTTTAATTTTTTCAACCAAACATTAATATCACTTCTTATTTTTTCGATCGCGTTATTTTTTCAACATTTAAGTGTCCAAAATAAATAGGTACGAAAAGTAATATTTCTTATACATGCGGTCGCGTTCAATACGCATTGTACGCATTTTGTGTATGCGTGCATCGCAAAATTTGCAAAAGAATACCGATGTTCATATACATATACATATTATACTCTGTGTACAATTTCTGATACAATTATTCAACCGTTCGATTAAACGCTGCACGTGCACGTATACATTACAATATAATATACGCGACGTATACGCGTGCAGTATTATGTGCAGAAGGTTGACATTGCAATGGATTCTAGTCGATTTATTGTCTGTTCGGAATGTCAAACGCCGGCGCCACTCAAATTACGTGATTACGTTGAAAATAACATAATTATATCTACATTAGCGTCGTCGTTTGTAATTTTTTCATCCGAAGGATAGTAGAAGTAGGTATAGTTGGTATACGCGTATCTCCATCATACATAATAATGACTCGGCGCGCGTCCGAAATAATACTGAACCATTTATAAACTCGAAAACGCCGCGAAACATTTTCAAATCCCATAAAATATTTCATACATAGGTAAATATTGTATGTTGTTTAGAGTCGATTTTAAATATTTTTGTGTCAGCCCGTGAGTTAACGAGATACTGAACCGCCACGCCGCCGTGCGCAGTAGTCTTAAGGTTATAGACTATAGAAGTATACGATATTATATAGGTACCAATTGTTGAAATTATACGGAAATCGTTCGTGCTGCGTATAGTTAATTAAATTCCGACGTGTCCGCGCGTACACTAATTATTAGTGTATATATTGATGATAATAGAATTAAAAACTAGCCGGAGTTTTCTTCGGCGAAAAAATGCATTATCATGTACCTATATTTATTATAGTATATATTTCCATCGTCGCCTTAGCGTACAGGAACATAATGTTTTTAATAACTGCTGTAGCAGTCTATTGTCTACGATATTATTACGACGTGTTATGCGCGACAGTGACACGCGGACGTTCTTGTAAACTTTACTTGTCCCGCAATTGTAATATTAAATTATATATTTTCGACAGAACTCGCTAGATTTACACATCTGATAGTGCACTCGTACAAAGCGCGTCTCCTTGTCATGTGCACGATTTACGTCGTCGTCGTCGTCGTCGTTGAGATAGGATCGCTGCGAAAATAATGTAATGTAAGGTTATAAACGCGGCGTATGCGTTCTGCACGCCACTGCTATACACTGCTGCTGCAGCTAGTATTGTACTATTGTAAGCGAGTGGACGATTTCGAGATAAGCGCCGGAGGATCTGCTCGGCGAATCCTTGGAATACATTTTTTAAAACAAAACTCGCGTTGTATATAAACTACTACGTAACAATTATTAATATCGTATAACGCGCGTGCGTGTTGGCAATATTTCACTAGGTGGACAAGCATGCGGTTTCCGGGCAGCGTTATATAATTCGTGTATATTATTTATGATTATGACGTATGTGCATTGCAGTATACACCACGCGAAGAAGTATTTGTACGAGTGCGAACGTCATCCGAACAAAATATTGTTTATTTATCCGCGGCGTGTCTATATCACTGTAAGAGCGTATGCCGAGCACGTTTCCACTTGTACAAGAATTCAAATCGATTGGAAAGAAGAAGAGCGAAAAAAATTTTTAAACCGTCGTCGCCGCAGTAACACGTTGATTGTGTATACCTATTACCTACTATTATGTACCTGTCATAACGGTTCTAGGCATCAATCGCTTGTTACGGCAATATACGAATCAATAAAAGCAATAGCGGAATGCGTATATTAGGTATACTGTCGCGCTCGAGAAATATGAGATGTATGTTTAAGAGGAAAAAATATAAGTTATGTCATTTAATATATTATTCTAATTAGACATCAACAACACGTTGCAATGGAATTTTCGACGACGGTGTTTGGCTACATAAAATGTTATTATACATTTAGACCTACTGCTTTTGTCGTATACATCGTGTATCCATGTAATAATATCATATATATATATATATATATATATATACCCCGGTGGAGACGAAAGGAATGTTAAAAAACGGGCTGGCCTTGAAGGTCGGCTTTAATTTTCGACTACGGTGGCCGGCGGCAAGAACCGACGAAAACCGCATTACGCACGAAATAATCATAACAACTGCATTATTATAGTATAATATTATTATATATATTCTGGCTGTCGGGCACGCATTGTTCCGATACCATCTCTATACGAAATATCATCTTGGCTACCGATCGCAACACCAGTGGTCGAATAATAATGAAACCATATTCGAATTAGATAAGTACCTATACATCACATTGGCTATTATTTATATTATTATTATTGTTTATATTATTATTATAATTATTATTACCACTGCATGTGCTAGTTAGGCACAGAAAAAAATTCAGTCAACAAGAATTATTATGCATAGGTGATGTAACTAAATTCTAATTGAATTTACTAAAACGTATACCAAAGTGAAACAGTCATGTCACTCATATTGTGTACCTATATAGATACAAATTAGTAATTTCATGTCGTGGATCTAGCTAAAAAAAAAAAAAAGAGATAAAGACTACACGAGTTGAATTATTTAAAAGAAACAGATCATAGAAACAGCGCGGTCTAATCATAATTTATTTTGATTGTTTTTTTGACCAAATACCAAATTTAAGTTATTAATTCATTATAATATTAGTATAGGTACTTATACAAGTAAATAAATGGAAGAAAAATGTTAATTTATTAATAACAGCGTACTTTAACTGCTAAATTCCTTTACGTGACATATCGATGGTGAAGAAATATTATCACGTAGTACAATATATTATGATATGATTAATCTTGACGATGCGCTTTTCTCATATATTTTATGTATTTCGATATACACGGCCGGATTCGTTAGACGATTATCATGAATTCGTTCAGAAATATATAAATCGACAAATACGCGCAAATAATCGTGGAAGAAAACGATCAAGTTAAATCGTATTATAAACGATATAAAATATAGCCTTAGGGATTTGAAAGCTTACTGTGGTCACCCCGAATAATCCGCTGTAATACATGTAGAACTATACTGGACTTTGGCCCCACATATTTGAAACGCTATTCATGTCTATATAGGTGTAGGCGCTTTTATTTATTTATATTTGTATAAAACAGCGTAAGCTTGGAAAATAAATACGACGAACTTAATTTTAGATTCTAAATGGAGTGATGGAATCTATTGATTTTACAATGATGTGTGTTTTTTTTTTTATATATATTTGTGTCTGACGACACGTTTTTTGATTGTAAAAATGCTTCGATTTTCTTAAACAGCAACTTTTCTGAAAGGAAAGTGAATGTAGATGGTGCTTGGGTAAGTCAAAAGTCCAACTTTTTCAATACTTTTTTAAAAATCGAAAAAAACGATAAAAAAATTACGAAAAAAACGGGAAATTTTACGTAAAATCACGTTTTTACAAAATACATTTTTTTTAAATGCTCTAACTCAAAAACTACAACAACTTGAAATTTTCACCAAATCTTTACATTGGCGTTCTCTACACATAGTTCAGTTTTCAAAGTATTTTGACATATTTTGACTTATTCATAGACAATTTAAATTTTCGATTTTTGTAAAAACTTTTTTTTTAAACATCTATAAAATTTAATTGGCTGGCCGAAAACTCTCGAAAATTTAATACAAGGTTTATAATAAGCTTAACTTATTATAACTAAAAAATATCGGAGATCGTTGCTCTCAAATTTTTTTATAAGCCCATAAAGCTCAAATTTGTATAAAATGTGTCAAAATCACGATAATTTGCAAGTTATTTTATGGATAAAAATTCATAAAATTTTTTCTGTTTATACTTCAGGTTCAAAATTTTAACACTAGTTTGTCCATAAGCTAATCTTCAAAAATATATAAAAAAAATTCTACCGGACTTAAAAGAAAAAATTTTATGACTGTTTGAAATTTAAATTTTTACGAAATTGCATTATAATTCAATTTAAATATAAAATACTATATT